>PQXJ01000171.1:0-70489 GCA_004786225.1 Botryotinia narcissicola | reverse complement strand
CATTGTTCACCTCCATTCCTTTCCCTTCTTTTGTTTGTCCCTCTTCTACATCTTTTATTTATTTTCTAAATACACCATATATCATATACTATATACATTACACACTATGCACTATATACACAACCCTAATTTTTCCTTCCACCTCTCATCTCTACCCCCCTCTTATCTCCAACTCTCCTGTCATCTCTAACCCCTCTCATCTCTAACCCCATCCCGATATAAATCTAGAGTCTAGAGTCTAGATACTCAATACTATCTCTATCCATCCGTCCCATCCATCCCATCCATCTCATCCATCTCATCCATCCCTTTCTATCTACTTCATTATATACTATTTCATTCAGTCCCTCTACCTCCCTCTACCTTCCTCTACCTCCCACCCAACTCCCCAACTCCCCAACTACCTATACAAATAAAACAGACAAAGCAAATACATCCTCACTCCTCCATCACACACATATCTACATACCTACATACCTATATACCTGCATCCCAATTCTTCAAATCTAAATCCAAATCCAAATCTCTCTCATACACTCTCTCTACAAATAAATCACCAACTACCTAGTTTGTAGAAAATCACCACCAATCTCATTCAAAAAAGAACATCAGACCATATCATCATATCATAACATAATTAAAACTATATATATTTATCCGTTTCCATTCCACCACCACCACCACCAACAACCACCCACCCACCTCTCCACCTTTAAAAATCCAAAATCCCAAAAAAACAAAAAACAATACAAGAAGTTCTCCCAAAAAGCGATTGTGTACACGAAAATATCCATACAGCGATAAGTCATTCAGTAGCTAATATATACATAAGCCCCTGCCACCGCCTATACCCATAAGCGACCATGTACCATCGTAAAGATTGGTCATGGATCCATTTGCGTGGTAGTTGAACGTTAGCATTAATCATGAGTATCGTATACTCATATCATATTTTCTCCTCCAAGTCTACAGCCCTGAGATGAGACTCCCATGGATGTTCGACTCTATCGATTCGACCATTTCCACCTATCCTCAGTTTCCTCCAGCTTGGCCCAATTTCTGGTTCCAAATCCCTTATTTCTCCTACTCTGGTCAAATCATATCGTCTTCCAACACAACCCTCCAATCCACCTCAAGAATCCAACCTAACATTTTCTTTCCTATTTGTAACTCCATCCGTCTTCAATTCCACCCCGGTACCCCTCCCATTAATAGAATTTCCATTCAGCTTAATCTTTGGTTGAGGGGTCTCTCCTAAGACCTTCTTAGCAGCCACGGTATCAAGCCCCTCTTTTGCCAACGCATCTAATCTCATTTCTTCTGCCAATTCATTCTCTTCATTGTCCGATCTGTCATCTTTTACTATTCTCATGAAAACGAATCTGTAGGCGATACGCAGAATATAAAAGAGCCAGAAAAGATTGAGAGCTTGTAAACTAGCGAGAAGCGCGGTGGAGATGACGTGTGAGAGTTCGCATTTATATTGTTCGGTTTCCCAGTTCAATTCATAGGGCCCGACGGTTTTGAATTCATTGAACTCCGAGTAGAGAATTCTGAGGTTGAGGTAATGTCGGAGGTAGACCCAAGCAGCAATGAAGAATGCGAAATAAGGTCCTACAAGAGGGTGATCTAAGTAATTGAGAGTTTTGGATGTCTAAGAAATTGTTAGTCCATGTTGTACGTTTTAGGACACAAGGGGATTGTTAACATACCGCTAAGAAGAAATCACTGATATCATGAGTGACATAAACAGCCAAACCCATATATGTGAAATGAAAACGGTAGCTCAACCCAATAAGGAACAAAGACACAATGTGATGTCCAACTAATTCCCTATAGTCCTTTCTAGGCTTCTCCAAACCCAAGCATAAAACTAGAGCCTGTTGCGCCTAGTATGCAGCCTGGAACAAGTAATAGAATTTAAACATTCCCTCGTGTGTCTTGTGCGGGAACCCCTCATACATTCCATGTGTATTGAAATACCAAACCGGGGTTCGACTCATGACGTACAAACCACAAGGACCGAGGAACCCAAAATAGATCGCAGTGTACATTTGTTCCATGAATCTTGATTGTTTAGCCCTACTCTTCAATCCACTCTTGCGAGCCAACGGTCTTAGGAATTTCTGCATGATGAATTCGCGAGTGAAGGATAAAACGACAATGTAGAAAGAAACCAAAGCGAAATCCCACGGTCCTTTGCCATATTGAACTGGTGCTCCTGGGTCCGACCCTTCCTCTCGAGGAAGTTCGTAAGCTGGGAAAATGAAGTAGTGTAGGGGATTGGATTTCGAAGGATTGATGGCGTATAAGGAGAGGACAGCTGCGATGATAGCTAGAGGTGTAACCCAAGTATGCTTCAATGCATATCTTTTATATTGTTGCAATAGTGTCTTTGCTTTCCGCCTTTTCGAGTATGGTTTCTTTCGATCTCTATCTGCCTGTGCCTAGATACCAATACATCCGTCAATGTCTGCAATCATCCGTAGAAGAGAAAACAGAGAATAGAAGGTACTGACCTTAATTGTCCCGGGCGAGGGTGGTCTAACATCGACTGTAGCAAAAGCCGGCGCACCAGTATCTCCAGCTCTAATTTCACCACCTAATCCACTAGAACGTCGTCTTATTCTCGGCGTTTCAATACTGCTCGGCGCATTGAGCGGTGTCAATTTGTCCTGCTTTGCTGACGATACCAGCTGCGGGAAAGATTCCGTCGTAGAAGGCATATTTGGGAACACTATGAACCGTCCAAGTAATCTTTATGAATCAATGAACTTTCCTCTCCTTGTAAACCTATCTGATTTACAACTTCCCGAATACCAGAAAAAAGTGGTCAATTACAAAAGAAGTATGTGCAATGGTTTGGAAAGAAATGTAGAAACCTCAATGAATCGAGTATCGAACTTGGGGGACACTCCAACTTTTTTATGAGCATCCCGAACAGCCAGCTACTCGGTACGTACCATCCAACATGCTCACTTAATAATTCGTCTAGTATCCATCCTCGGACATCCCTCTCCACCATCCGACCATCACTTGGGGCATCCCCCCTGTTCCCGTTCATCAAAGGACAATTCAAATTCAATAGAACAATGCAATTTTATAGATTTTACATCATCAATGCCATAATGGCCTTCAGATTCGGTCATGACGAAATCGCAAACGGGACTGCAAATTTTGATCTTGCATGCATGTGCTTGAAATCGCCATCCAGAAGGGTACTAGGTCCTCTAATTAAAGAATGCTACTGCTTATGAGCTGGATATCCTCATGAAAGGAGCATCCACCTCGGTTTCCAAAATGCTACTCATTGGCCTAGTCGTAGTTTTTGGCTCGTAGTTTCTTGCCCTGTAACTTTGAGCTCGTAGTTTTTGGCCTCGTAGTCTTTAGACTCCTAATTTCCAATTCACAAATCACAAACATCAATTGAATTACGTAGATATTCTTGGCAAAATTATTGATTCCGAAATAAAAAGGGGCATCTTTGGGATTCACATCAAATCAGTTTGCAAATTCTTCACTATTCTTGAAACAATACTCCATTATGAGATTCGTGGTCTCATGCTTTGATTACTACTATATGTTAAAAATGTAATCGTAGTTCGTATACATTGTGTTGTGGTATCTATATCCATATCCTTTTCCCTCCTCCCATAATCCGGCCGTAATTTTGGGGAAACTCCTTTTTGGGTGTCCCAATACATCAATATACAAATACTCAAATCCTAACGCCACGCTTATGCTCATGCTCAAATCGGAATCATACCAGAATTGCTATGTCACGGATTCTCCACCCTTGGCCGTCGCGGCGGTGCCGGTATCGTTGTTACTGGTAAGCCATCTATAATTGGAGGAAGAGACGGTGTGACAGGACTTCGAGCTTGAATAGGACTACTTCGTGAACTCGAAAATGTAGGGGTTTGACGGCTCCCTACAAGAGTCGGCGAAGCAGTGGCATTTTCAACTCGTTGATCTAGTTCCGGTTGCACTGCGGTTGCGAATGATATGCTTCCACGATGCGTAATTGAATGTTGGTTAAGGCTATCTGGGGTGTAAGGATCGGTTGTTCTGGCAGGTCTATCTCGCCTCGAGGTAGTAATCCCTATGTGAGAAGATTCATCAGGCGTTGGATTGATTGAATCTGCATCCGATTCCTCCGATTCCATCGCGGCAGCACGTCTTCGACTTGGTGCTGGAATCTCCGTCAGAGGAAGTGGGTCTGTATTCACTGTAGGACGTGTTTTCTCACGGAATCTTTCTGCTTGGGTTGCCGCGAAACCTTCAATTCGAGCACGCACATCCCACCTATTCGAAGATTCATGACTTCTAAAAGGTGTTGGAGGCTTCGCAGTATGCAACGACACTTCTGCTGGAGGCCCTTGGACTCGATGCTTAAATGGATTAAGGGAAGTCCACTGCCAACTCTGAGCCCCCGCCGCGACTACAGGTGCTTGATTCCTCGGCTCCGGAATGACTGGCTTATCCGAGTCAACCTCTTCATTACTAATGTACCTGCTAATGGATATAGCTTCACTATTACTTCTCGAGAGGGCTGTATCCCTACCTATGATTGTTGGAGTTGCTTCACTTATGGGATGGTATCTCACTGTATATGCAGTGCTCTCGGCACTGGCTGTGTCCGCCCTATTAATAGGTGTAGCAGCAGGCTGGGGTCTCGTAGGCCAAAGTGGAGGACGGACAGTCAGTATATGCCTGCCTGTGCGTTGACCAGGACCAGACCCAGTCTCGAGATCGTTCGTGGCATGGGATCTATAGCGACTAGCCAGCCCAGACATTGCTGGCCAAGTAGAACCCGTTGCAGTCTCTCCCTTGTCATCGTTATCTTTACGGAAACGCTTTGTCCAATCCGATGTTGGAGTAACTTCGAGCATTTCATCTCCATCAAAAACTTCCCTTCCGAGCACTCCATCCTTTTTCTCGTCCCTCTCCAGAGCTTCAATTCGCTCCACCCACTCCCATACCACTACACTGGCTGCTGCAGCTCCAACCCATCGTACGTAATCACCCCATGCAGCAAGCGTTGGCTTTGATATATCGAGAACGAAGAAGACCACAGGTACTAGCACTGATACCAATGATAATAGTGCCACCAAACATATGTTCCGCATTTGCGGATGATAAAACGCGTAGCGCTTCTTGGAAATAGCATAGTAAATGACCCAAGCGCAATACAGGAGACTTAGGGCAAGTTGAAAGAGGTACGCTAAGGCGGGCACAGCATCTGTAAAAAGGCGGGGTCGAGAATTGCCGTTGTAGACAAAATTGTTAAGGAGACTGAATAAAACATCCAGTGAAATAAGAGCAAATCCGGTCCATTTGATTATAATTTTCTCCCGCTGTCGTGGAAACAATCTTATCAGAGTCTGGGCTTGCGCTAGCCACAGGAAGGTATCCGATATGATGCGAATGATCTTGAGTTCCATGCCACCCTCGACTTCTTCTTGTAGGGCCGTTGCATTCATAAGTCCAAGCTCGTATTGTTGTTCCGCGACACGGAATGTGTCTGCTGTCGCAATAGTTAGAGAGACTGCAACGGTTAATGCTGCAACCTTCTGTAACCAAGGTCGTCCACCGATGCCAATCCCAGCATCACTCCCGGAAGGACCATTGGTGAATCCGCGCCGTCCTAAAACCACGGCGCCTTGAACGAGAAATGTTCTTGGGGTGATGAGAAGCATTATGACTAGCATATATGCAATCACAGTCGTGGCGGCGAGTGCGTAACATGCCGGTATCGTGGAAGCGTAGAAGGGATCGCGAAGATCGACAAACGAAGTGGGAGTGCCTGCATTGGTGAGGACAATATCGGCCGTACCTGTACACTCGGGACTGAAGATGGCATTGGTTGTGAGAGTGAAATACTCGGATGCGCCTAGATTAATAACTCTGTTGGAAGGAAGGGTGAAAGGCGTGCAATGAGGGTGAGTAGCGGTTGTAGCCACTGAAGTCGAGGAAGGCTTCAAATTGTTGATTAATTGTCTTCGGTCCATTTTCAACTGTCTGGGGGGGCGGCCCTGCCGCTAATCGTTCATACAAACTCAATGTGAAGTTATCGACATATTAATGATATTTCGACGGCTTTAGTAAGTAATCGATATTGAATATTGTCGTGTCGTTTGAACGATTGCAATATATAGGTATTTATATATTATTGCGTTGTATTGGTCGCGAAGTGGTGAAATGAAGAACGATTTAAAACGCTGGTCGGTAGGTATTTGTCTGTCTATAGGTGGTGGTGTTCGAGTCGCTCAGGCTTTGTTGAATCGAATAGTGTGGTAGGGTGGGTAGGGTGCAGTGCGTCTTCGAGGAATAATTATCAGAAGCGCAAGTCAATAGATGGCAGATGGGGAGGAAGACCGGTTCGAAGAGAGAATGAAAATCACAATTATAATCAAGATAATAATACCTAGATTATTCACGCTCCGACTTTGAATTTTATAAATATGAACAGTATAAGGGAGTAAAGTAAAAAGAGATTGAAGTTATGTTGGGGGTAGAAAGGTAAAAAAAGGTAAAAAGCTGTTGTTGCTGGGTGTTTATGAGTTTGGATTCATGAAATGTTCGAGATCAGTTTCATTGAATTTGATTAAACTGGTGGCGAGTCGTGACCAACTAGGGATAGAATGGGATAGAATGGGATGTAAGATATATGTGCGCACCGGTATGAGAAGGTCTCAAGAAGGGAAGAAGGGAAGAAGGGTAGAAGGGTGGAAGGGTGGAAGGGGAAGGGTAATATGGTATTATAAGATATTATAAGATAAGAGTCAATTGTTAAAAGGAAGGACTTCTGGATAGAGAGTAGTGTAATAATAATAAGTGTGCTGACACTACCCGACTCTCATTATTTTAACTTTATTTTGTACATCCACCATCGTATCGAGTACATACCTATTCTTCCATATTACAATTGAACTATTGATCATCCATCCTCCTCCCATGCTGTCGTTCTCTCCTTTTCCCTTCTTTTCCCTTCCCTTCTCTCCTTTCACCAGCATTCAATACCGCATTGAATACAGCATTCCATTTATTATACTTCCCCCCCCTCCCCTCAACTAATCCCTAGGTAGGCGACATCTTTCTCGGAAATACCTGTTACATGTTTCCATTTGGAACTCAAATTCGTATCTGTACAAATACCCCCCTTCCAAGTGCCTAGGTGATACTAGATTCACGATACCAGCCAGACGCAGCCAGACGCAGCCAGAGAGGATCATGGAAAACGATTGATCAGAACTCTAGATTGTAACAGCCTCGGACGTGGTCATGTACCAGTCTCGTCCATAAGATCATGTACATACCTGGGTCCTATACTAGTTGACCAATTTACTTTTCGCATCAGCTCACATTATCTAGCTTTACCCTGTGCTGTGTCGGTTTTGCACTTTGTATTGTCCGGTACGACTCCTCCTTCACTCTTTACCCTTTACCCTCATGTTGCAACTTGCCATGGGCCAAAGCACACCCCATCATACATGGGTAAGCCAGCAAATCTAAAGCCAAAGCTAGAACTTGACGCTCGTTGGATTGGGAATTTAGGGTGT
Source organism: Botryotinia narcissicola (assembly GCA_004786225.1). Classification (NCBI taxonomy): domain Eukaryota; kingdom Fungi; phylum Ascomycota; class Leotiomycetes; order Helotiales; family Sclerotiniaceae; genus Botryotinia; species Botryotinia narcissicola. Next base: position 62,927 of record PQXJ01000171.1, on the reverse strand, counting down.
ATGGTTCCATCGTGGCCGGTAAAACTTTGCGAGGGCTTGAAAATTTCACTCTGGTCGTTTCGTTTTATTCCTCATGGGGTTATATTAGGTATCAGAGAAGTCAAAGTTTCGTACCATGATCGGAATCACATTGACGTGCACATTCCGTCCCATTCGCATTCTATTCTCATTCAGGATCTTCTGTCCTTTCATCACGGTTTGAATTCAATTGGAACTTTATAATTTTAAGCTTCAGCGAAATGTTAAACTGATTGTGTCTTAAACTTCCTTCGAAGAAGCGTGGAATGGTAGAAGAGCGTGGCTTTTTCTTCATCTCATCGCCAAGTAACGGTGACATGGCTTGGAAGAAAGCTTGGTGCTAATAAGCTATCGGGGGGAGGGGGACAACTTGGTATTGTACTACAAAAAACTTGGGGGAATTTGGGGAAGACTGCTGGATTCCATCTCGGTAAGTAACACGATTAGGTGGTGCTTTTACAATTCATTCGCTGGCGTTGACATTGACAATGAAATCAGACATCATACATGATTTGAAATGATTGATCCACCATCATGAAGACTAGAAGCTTAAGTAACTTTCCCCCCAAAATGTACATCTTCCAAACCCACTCAATTCAATATTATCGGGCTATTAGACTTTTAGCCATCAATCAGCACTCCATAAATTTCTTTCTTATACTCTCTTCAAACGGTCTCGTCCCGTCTTTCGTCCATCATTTCATCAAATGGAAGACGGGAGATCCGGTTAGGGATAGCATCTCATCACTCAAACGGGAATGCAAAGAATACCTTCTGTTCAATCCCGCATCGCATGTCCACCCCTACTATAGCGGATAAATCCGGATATTCATGTAGGTAGCTAAAGATGGCAGGAGGAACATACATATATCTGCAGCCCAGAGTTTTCTAGAGCAATGTAGTGACACCATACCAGCATACTCATAGGTGAGAAGCTACTAGTAACTGGGTATTCGCGGGGGGGAAGGGGGAGAAACCATTAAAATTTCAATGATAAGCGGAAAATACTACGTAGGTAGCTTTCTTTACACATGTGATCATGACACCAAGACGATCAAGAGTTCGTTCCAAGTACGTAGTAAAGGAAAGGGATCTTGGAAGCTAGGTATTCATCGTATTCGTCGTATTCATCGGATATATAGACAGTACTGTACTTCTCGATGAACGAGGAAAGTAGGAAACGAGGGAACGAAGGAAAATAATGAAGGAAGCCAAACAATTGCACGAGGCTATTTGATGCGCTGCTTATAAAGTGATCACGGGCAATTTTCAATTGTTGATTATATCTACCTACCTATTTGTCCACCCAGCGCCCCAGTTACCTAGACACCACCACGGTGATGTACCCGCCTCCGAATCAACAGAAAATCAAACTTTCCTCAGCCACAGATAAGATCATCTTATGTGGCTCGTGTTTTCATTTATGGCCAAGGTTAGGTAAGGTTATGTAAAATCGATGGAGTCGGGAGGCTAGGAGAAATGAATTATGGATACTGGCACAGGTACAGGTACATAAACCTTTTTGTTCCTTGCTTCAGAAAGATGTAAAATTTGTCTGAATGGGAGCATTATCCCCTTTATTAATCCTTAGGCACTAGGTAGGTAGGTCGGTACCTAATGAGCAGTCTTTTGAGATACTTCATGCATGATGTAGCTCTTGGATTCTTTGGTGACTTAGTTCACTTCACGATAGATACGCAGGTACTGGTAACGGTACCTAGGTATCATACATAAGTGCCGACTGTGCAATCCGTACGAGCTGACCATCCGGTCTATCTTCCTCCTATGAAATACCTAGGTACCTAGGGTCTTCTATGGAACGTATTGCGAATTTCAAAAGCCGTACCGCCCAGATTTACAATCATAGGTACCCGCAAACAATGGAATACATCACATATGATGAGATGATGGAATCATAGCACATGTTAGTAGCTACTAGGTATCTAATGCATACCATAATGACTATTAAACGCGGGGTTAGCAGGAATTAGATGGTAATGTGATACAGTGAAGTGATACTACGAGAGATGTGCTGTGAGTGAGGCGAAATCGACCCTTATAACAGTACCTAGTAGTACCTATCTAAGTCTTCCGAGTTCTCTCTCTCGCCTCTCGCCTCCCGCCTCCCCCTTCTCATTGGCTACCTATGTAACTCCGGCCCTCCTTCGCTCCTTCACTCCTTCACTCCTTCACTCTCATCAATCTTCTAACACGGGAATCTTCCAATCAGCCATACTTTTTCTTTATATACACCTCTCCACCTATTTTCGGTACAATTCTCAGGAGGGAGAGTCTTGGCATTTCGTCCCTAGCTCGGTAATGCATAACTTATTATAACTGATAATAATTGTAGTAAAAATTGATGCTAATCAAACTGAAACATTTTGGTAAATAATCAACCTCTTTGAAGAATTTCATCAGAAAGTAGTTCTAGATTGATTTACTATACACTGCACTTCATTCAGTCCCTACTAGGTAGATGGATACATACATATCGACCTACTCACTTACTGCATCTTATATCAATCAATTACCGTCTTAATACTCTCAATTCATTACTTTCGGATTGATACATCGATTTCTTTTAAACTTTCAAACCGCCTTTACTTTTCGAAACACTCCTTTCTTGATTCCCATTAGAAAAAAAGTCTCTTCTTAATGACCGACTGGTTTAAAAGTCGATCCTCCTAATCAGCCCCCGTGCTAAGGCTTGATTGTCATTTCATTATTTGGTCTCCTAACCTTGAGAGAAAAAAGCAACCCTGGAAACAACACGAGAACTGCTTGAATCGCTCGATTCTTTTGGACTCTATAACAAATTATTCGGTGCTCTTTTGCCACATTCACTCCCTTTTAAACACTTAGATGTGGCAGAGCAATCTTGCTGGGTTTCATTTGGATGATAATCGTAATTTCTGTGCTCGTGCCTGTCACAAATCATCTCATAAAGTGGTAATTAGATAAACCACCGTCAGATCCAGATTTATTATTCTTTAGAGGTCTGCGACCTCACGATACAATAGAGACATGACGCGCCCGGAAATCATTCGCGCTGGTTCGTTCTCAAATGTCTCACTCGTTCCCTTCAATGATAACTGATTTTATAGATTCAATTGACCTTCAAGACCAAAATGCCCCATCGGCGCAAGACCATTCGAAGAAACATGCAAACACCGCACCGTTAGGCACTGGGCCGCCTGCTCCACACCAGGCCGAAGCATTGCGGGAAGTCGCAGCAGAAGTCGCAGACGAACAACATAGAAGTCCAAGGGTTTCAAGAGAATGGGCCAATGGCGAAGGGCAAATGATACAAGATTATACGAGTGACGATTCGGCTGCTGGAGGGAACGCTGCGATGAATGGAAATCACCAATAAGACGATTTGGCAATTGCTCAAAATGGAGGGCTGTCAGGTTCTGGGGGCGAGGATGGAGATATGGCGGACGCTGAGGGAGACGATAGCATGGATGATGACATGATGGACAAGATCTCAAGCTCCCCGTCAATCGACGATGGTGGGTATTCTCTTCCAAAAATTTGGCCTTCTAGGTCCGACTCCCTTTCCCGGGCAAGCTCCTCGTCGTTTTCACAAGCGTGCGGCGAAAGTTCACCCCCTTTCGTGGAGCCACCCACTTTCTTTCCATTACAACCTATGAGCGACCAGCTAGATATGGACCTGAGCCAGGTGGCTCACGAAATTCAATATCATCATCATCATCATTTAGGTGAGTATCTTGACCGAGCGAACAGTACTACGTCCAGTTACGACACCGATGCGCCCATACCAGTGACCCCCGAGAAGTATGGGCCGTACGTGGAGAAACATGACCAGGAATATAATGAGGAGTATTTTCATGATCAGCTCACAGCAATGCATGATTCGAACCAGGATATTGCTTCGACTTCGCCTTTCGATCCTTACGACTACGACGAGGCAATGACCATACCATACGAAAGTTCCGAAGACGAGAAGGGCCTATACTACGAGGAGGAGGATGATGATAATGATGATGATGATGATGATATTCCATATGCTGCTGACTCTAGATTTATTGATTCCGGATGGGGTGGAGAGTGCTTACAAGAATCAGAGGACATCGATTTCGAATTCGTCTACGCGCTCCATACATTTGTCGCTACAGTAGAAGGCCAAGCCAATGCAACTAAAGGAGACACGATGGTTTTACTAGATGACAGTAACAGCTATTGGTGGCTCGTTAGAGTAGTCAAGGACTGCAGTATAGGCAAGTCATATCGCCAGTTGTCTCCACCATGATCACTAACATACTTGCCAACACAGGCTACTTACCAGCAGAACATATCGAAACGCCTACTGAAAGATTAGCACGACTTAACAAGCATAGGAATATTGATGTACGTGTCATTTTATCGGAATGTAGATACATTACTAATGTGAACAGCTTACGTCGGCCATGTTGGGAGATCAAGCAGAGAAGTCAAAGAACCCCTTGAAAAAAGCAATCCGACGAAGGAATGCCAAAACTGTGACATTTACGGCGCCAACGTATGTTGAGGCTTCAGATGTTGACTACTCTTCTGACGAGGATGACGGCGATGGAGAATTCTACGGGCAACAAGAACAACAGGCTGAACAGCAAGAGCAGACCGTTGAGGATGATGAGGTTGCTGCAATAGAGCCACTCAAACCGCGCAATGAATTTCGCGAAGTCAAATCTGAAAGTCCAGAACGTGATAATTCAGCCGTTAAATCTAGCTTGGACACTACTTGGAGCAGTGACGAGATTCTTGAAGGAAAATCGGAAGGTAGCAAATCTAGGAATGGTACTCTACGCAACACGGACTCATTCTTTAAAGATGATACGGTGGAAACTCGAAAAATTACACTTACACCAAATCTGCTTCGCGATGATTCTAGCACTTCGACTCGGACTTCTAATGATTCAGAGAAATTGAAGCAGAGGCCGAGCCTCGATAAACTTGAGAAAGATCTTGTGTCAGATAAACTCAAGGATAAAAAGGACAAGAAGGAGAAGAAAGATAAGGAAAAGAAACCAGGAATGCTTAGCGGGCTTTTCAAACGAAAAGACAAGAAATCGAAGCACCAAGATGACGACCTCGAAGATTCGATGTCATCAAGCAAACATTCAAGCGAGAATCGTGCATCATCTCCATCTCCTAGCAAAGACTCGGATATCGCATCTGTCGAAGAATCGAGCCCAGAAGCGCAAAGGCATCCTGGCAAGTTACAAAAACAACCGCGACCGGAAACGTCACCAAGTCGAAAGCAAAGCGCAAGGGAAGCAAGGTCGATAGAACCACAGCTTGCAACGATTTCCGAACGTGCAATTGCAGCCGATTCGGCGCCAGGGCTTTCATTGCGTTTGGTACAGCCTGAGCCACAAACAGCGGCTTCAAACCAACAGGAAGCTCCCAGTTCACCCACTGTTCCGAGTCCTAAGTCACCCGGCCCAATCTCTAAGATCTTACATTCCGCAATTTCTAGCAGTTCAGAGCCCAAACCTGTCAAAGCCAAGAAGGCAAAGGCCCGAGTCGAGTTGGATGATTTTGATTCAACTTCTGAAGAGTCCGAAGCTGAAGAGCCTATTCGTTTTTCAGGTGAACAGGCTCAACGGCCTATTCCAGGTAGCTTCCCTGACAGTTACATCGCCACTCCTGCAACAGAAGATCGTAATGCTATGGAGGAGAGATTGTCGGAATCTCCAGTACAAGTTTCTCCGATTACACCGACGAATTCTCATCCACCAGCACTCATGGTAGATACGTCAAGTCAAGAAGAGCCACCATCCCCGATGTCCTCATCACATTCACCTTCGCCTGAACTTATTGATAATGACGATTTGAAGAAGGGCACTGGAAGCTCTACCACTTCAGCATCAACACCTACATGGAGTGACTCGCATCTTAGGACATTCTTTGATGATGACACAGATATTAGAGATTTACTAGTTGTTGTCTACGACAAATCAGGATTAGTGCCAGCATGATCAGATCATCCAGTTGTGGGTAATCTTTTCAAAGAAGAGAATGTCAAATTGGCGGATATAACCAACGTGAGTTTTGATGAATGTGAAAATAACATAACATTATACTGACTGTATTATAGCGCTTGGATGGAATGCTTGGTGATTGGTTAGCTCGCAAAATGAGGACACAATCTTCAAGATGATCACTCCATAAAATTGTATATCTTACATGAATCAATGAATTTATGATGAGGCCGGACTGGTTTGGGCACAATTTCTGGCGCTACTGGGAAAAGGAGGGTTGGTTTGGCAATGGGGGAGGGGATACCTTATACCACATCATTGGATCTTTGAAAGATTTGTTCATTCAGCATTGGCAGGGACACCTTGTACATAGTCCTTCTTGCATTGTCGGCTTGTTATTTTTGATTCAGTTTTTTTTCTTTCCTGCTTTTATAATTCTCTTTATGAGTCTATATATATCAAAAGATTACTTTTATTCGCGGCTACACTCAAGGTACACACATACACATGATGTAGTGTGAGACTTTTCGTCCACTTCGATAGAACCTGAATTGATCTTGATTCAGGTACTGCACTACATGCATTGTTTTTCTGTAGGTGATGTGCATGGAGTGATAATATTTCCACAATGTCGTCGTCAAATAAGCAAACAGACGGCGACTATCGCGCGTATTGCAGCTATTTTCTTAGTACTAATGAGATGATGATGAAGATCAATACCTATTTACTTTAAATACTCTGAGTATATTTATGGGGCCGTTCCCCTAGGTATATTTTAATGCTCGCGATCCCAAATTAGGGAATGGCCAATTAATTTCTCCGAAGTGCTATTTGTTGGTTGATGTATAGATCCTAGTCTGAAGTAATGGCATGATTTCATTGGATATTGTATGCTTCTGTCTGTGGCTGCTTGGGTGGGACTTAGAGAGGAAATTACGACGTAGAAGGTCGTTCATTTATTGTTATATTGGACGTAAACATTATCCACGGAGATAATGTTACCAACTTACCATACTTGTAAGGCAAATTACAGCCGTGATATGGATGGTACTACTCGTTTCCATACACTCTCAGTGATAAATTCCTACCCCCCTTTCTAGAAAATCTGATGTCAGCTTTTCTGGCTTCCAGATGTGTGATACCAAAGTTGTTTTGAATACTACCATTAATGGTCATCTAATTCTGATACATTTTCACCCTCATAGGACGACACTACTACCATTTGAGGCATTCACTCATTTCATCCACTGAGAAACCCGTTAACCCGCCCGCTTCACTCTGAATCATCGATTATTACTTTGTGCTCACTCTGCGACCCAGCTCATCAGCCATAAAAAGAAAAGAAGAAAGCTAACTTACCGGCGAACCCACCAGCGGCTTCTTACTCCTACTCCATAGATTTAAGCGCAGAGCTTTGACCTCGCCTTTATAGAAGGTTAAGCGACTTCATCTGCACCTACGATTCTTGTAAGGAACTTGGTTTGAATCGCCGCGACAAAGCCTTTTGCTCTATTTTGCGCGACTTTACCATTTTTCTTTTGCAGTATAATTATGGCATTCGAGTCCGGCACAGCATATCCGGAATCTGATGCGGACGACGAGTACGAGAGAAGTGTGCATAACAGTTCCCCAGTTCTCGCCAACGATTCAGAGGATTCCGATGGCCTTTCTTCCAGCGAACACACCCCAACTACGTATGGCAATCATGGCATCATGGACTCTTTACCAGATTCTATCATAACGGAATGGACTGCAGATGATTGCGCCGATTTTGTAGGTAGTCTAGGACTGCGGCAGTATGGCGATCAATTCTTAGGTATGCTTTAAAGCAATATTGCTTGTCCTTAACCTCTTATCTAATTGAGTGGGATAGAAAACGAAATTGTTGGGGAAGCATTGGTAGCATTACAACATACCGACCTAAAGGAGATGGGTATAGCAAGTGTGGGGCATCGACTCACAATTCTTAAGAACGTTTACGACATCAAGATTAAGCAAGACGTGCCTATTGAGAGTGACCACTATGTGCCACTTTGTGAGTTGGTCGATTGGATGTTACCGAATAATCAAACTGACTTCCTTTGCAGCAGCGGACGCCGAGGCCCAGTATGCCACCGCGACACTCAAAGACATCAAAAATCTAGTCGAACAATTACGATTACGAGACGAACGAATGAGCGTTGCAGAGATGGAATTACGAAGGCTGACTTCTGAGTACACTCGATTGAGGGAAGATCTCTTGCCGGTATTTCGAATGCATAAGGAAGGGCAGCCTTTGCCATACCATCCTCCTGGGACCAACAATCAAAGCCTATATTCTTACGATAATACCAATACGATTTCACCTCCTGCACCTACTCCCTCTTCAAGTCAGTCAGGCGGACTCTCGCGAAAGTTCTCAACGAAAAAGCTGTTTCTGGAATCAACGCCAAAGAATGCGTCTCCGACATTCAATTTACAATCTAGCCAGGATAGATCTATGATGGAACACGCTCTTGATCCTGCAAATGCTGTCGAGCGGGCAGTCCTTTCTTCCTCACACCTCAATGCTATGAATAACGGCTCTCAGTCACTGTCGCCTGGACAACCTTCGCCCAACCAACCCTCTCCGACTTCCCCTCCTTCCCATATGAGTGGATCCACTTTAGCCTCTCGCTCGTACCGATCCGATCAACAACCCACACCAGGCCGCAGCAATTTCCCTCAGAACGATAACGACCAATATCCTCCATCGACATACTCTCGCGACAGTACCAAGCCAGCACCCTCACGGCGAGCCCAAACACTGGCCCTTGAACCACCTTCTGGTGGGGGTGGTGCCTCAGTCGAAATATTCAAATCCTTCCGCGTCAGTATGGAAGACCCATGCTACAAGGTTTTACCTGCTGCATTAAAAAAATACAATATCAACGCACCCTGGGAACAATACGCTTTATACATCGTCTATGGGGATAAAGAAAGATGTTTGGGTATGGAAGAAAAACCGCTGATTCTATTTAAACAATTGTATAAGGAAGGCAAAAAGCCTATGTTCATGTTGAGAAAAATCAGCCCCAATACGGAACCTGGAATACAAGATGTCCCTGGAAGCGCAGGTCTGTACGGTAGAAATGGTGGTCGCGGTGGAAACAATTCCATATACGACCCTCCCGGCGGCATTATATGATCTAATCGAACATTTGGATTGGACATTATTTCTTGGAGTTGTTGCACTGGTTTACACTGCATAGCGAAAGTAGGCGATATCACCAATTTTTGTGATAGTGTATGTGTATTGGAAACGGAATTTTGGAGATTGCAATTCAGGGGTCAATCCAGTTTATTATTTTTTCGGCTAGCTAGCTGTTTTGGTATCTTTTGGTCATATTTTTATATGAGGCGTATCATGAGATGAATGGTTGAATACTCGGTTTTTGGTCGAATTTGACTGTGGAAGGGAGTTCTTGGATGAAACTCGTGGTTGGGACATACGGGTAGCCGATAGGGACAAGTCAACTTTAGGACATTTTCCTTGGGTAAAGCTGAGAGGGGCTGAGTTGGCTTGCGTGGAAAAGGAACACTAGGAAATAGGAAGACATTTACATCAAATGAAGAAGATTGATTGGATATCCGGCAGAAATCTACCGCGATTTACAGAGATTTATCGATTGACGACTTTTCTGTCCCTTGATTTGAGTTTTTGGTTAGGGTTTCATGTTGATTAGTAGGGATTAATATTCGACTAATTGATTTGGGTATCCTGTCTAACAGGTAGCCAGCATTGAAGCATTTGATAAACATTTGCACACCCTCTCGTATAATACGTAGAGAAAGCCTATCTAGGTTGCAATCGGAATCTGCTGGATACTAGTGAGGATGCGAAGCCTCCCTCGGGTAGAAGAAAACGTACGTAACCTGAGTATAACATCATAGAGAAACAAACTTCGATGCAGCGAATTAACATGCTTAACTTCCTGGTGACGATACCAATGATATATAGAAAGAAGCTTATATAAGCAAGTCGATTACGATACTAAAGGATCAACGATGTAAAAATAGAAATTGGCTATGGGGATAACGATGCTGAAATCTAATCGAACCAATAAACGTTCATAGAGCATAGAATTGTTTGCAGATCTGATTCACCAAGGAATCTTCTAAGACATCTTCTTTACTCTATACAATGGTTTACGCGTGGTGAATGCATGTGAGCGGGAAGGCTCAGCCTCATCTACGGGCACTTCAGATACTTCATAGCCCTGTGAAAAGGGTAATGGATATCCACCTTGCGCATTTGAGTTGATAGGTACGTCAAGGTTACAGGTATATATCACACACATATCAACTTTGTACGAATCGTATTCGCAGCGGTGCCGAGATTTATTAGATCTGCCTAGCTACTACTACTAATTGTGTTCTGTGTTTCAGAGTGATAATCAAGAAACCTCCAACACATCGTCCCTTTACCTATTTGCTTCTAAACGATTTGAAAAGCCTTGAAAGACCAACCACACACATCACATCACATCCTGTAGCAGCCCCCTCCCTCACCTCCATCAAATCATCATGCTTGACGAAAACCTCCCCACCTTCTTCTTCAAAGCTTCGACCGATACCCCTCTCTCCACTCCCATCTTCCTCCGTCAGGATGGCTCCGACCTGCAACCCGAATACCTCTTCCGCAGACCCGATAGCAATCTGCCCGCCTCGAAAAATTGCTACGCCGTCGCTCTCTACGATTCCTGCAATCCCGACGTCCTCTATGCGGAAGTCTTGGTGCAGCCCGAGTGGACGCAGCCTACGCTCTCCCAGGCCGAAGTTCGCGCTCAAAATGGCATTCCGCCCCCGCCCGTCCCCATCGTGCCGAATAGCTTCACCATCCAATTGTACAATCCGGATCAGCAGGTCCTGGTAAAGCAAATCGCGGGCTCGTGGAATAGTTCGGCGTATTGGGAGTTCGAGATGCCGCAAATTAGTTTTCGGGCCCCGTCGGCCTCGGCGCTCGATCGCAGTCAGAGCGATCCTGCATTCTCGGATTTCACGCCGAAAGTGGCGTTTAAGTGGAAGAAGGATGGGAAGTTCTCGAAAGATTTGTCGTGCTTCCTCTCGGGCAAGACGGCAGAAGGAAAGAGGAATAAGGAGCCGGATATCCCAGTGGCTATGTTCAAAGGGGGCAAGGATCTTACCATTTACCAACCCAATATGCATCGAGTTGATGTTGAAGATTTCAAGGGTTTGGAAGTCGTACTTTTATTGTCGGCTGCCGTGATTAAGGATATATTCTTCAATGCCAGTCGCGAAATGTTTAACATCAGTTCACCCAATTAAACTCCAGGGGCGTTGCGCAATCGCAACAATAGCTGTCCCGTCATTCGAGAAAACGGTAGGCCTTCTATATCTCCCGTGATGACGGGGGGAATCATTCCAGGTCTCCCGCCCCGTCGTACTTCGCATCCGCTCCCGACGGGCCCCTCGCCCCCGCCGACAGTAAATGCACGCACGCAGTGGGAAATCGACGCCGAAACCGCGCGTCTCAAAGCGTTGGTGGAAGCCGAGGAGCGGGAACGCCAACGCATGGAATTGTTAGAAGAGAAGCGGATTAAGAAGATGTTGGAGCAGGAAGAAAAGGAACAGCGGAGACGCGATGCCGAGATTGCAAAGGAGACGGAACGTTTGCGGAAACAGTATGGTGTTATGCCAGTTAATGGGAATGCGAATGGGAATGCGAATCCGGGACAGGGAATTCAGTTTGCGCCGCAGCAGGCGCCGCAGCAGGCGCCGCAGAGACCGACGATCACAACACCGTATAGTGCGCCGTATAGTGCGCCCATGCCGGCGAGACCGATGAGTACCGGGCCCGGTCCGGCTGGCTATGCGGTGGGGATGGGGATGGGGATGGGGAGTGGTCCTTCTTCGTCGTCACAGGCGAGACCGCAGGCGCAGATTAATAGTCCTTATTTGCAAGCGCCGGGGAGTGGAACGGCTAGCTCGAGCGGATTTTTTGGAGGCAAGAAAATGACGAAGGTACAGAAGAAGAGGAGTGTTTTCTTCTAGGTGGGAGGTGTCATTGTGGGGTTTGTGAAGAGGAGGATGTATGATGTGTATGGGATTGGAGTGAAGGGGGTGAAGAGGTAAAACTGTGAATTACTTTGTTGTTGTTGTTGTTGTTGTTGTTGCTGTTGTTGTTGCTAACTATGTTACTGTTGCTATTGCTGAGATACCTGGTCATATTCAAGGAGTTGGGGAAAAAGGTGTAGATTATTTTTATTTTTATTTCTCTTTTTCTTGGGAGATACATGTCTAGATACTAGGTAGGTGTGAGGTACTTGCCGCATTATCCTCATACGTGCGGTTTGAATTTGGCATTTTGGAACTGGGGAAGGGGTTCTTACATGTATGTATTTATGAATCAAATATCGATCAAATATCGATATATATATACATATGTTTTTCATTTTCAACTCTGAGAACGCAAATGTTTACACATGGATGGTGATGGATGGGGATGGTAATTGGGATAGGGAGAAGTATTTAGGTAGTATGAATACACGAAATTATGACTTTACTACGGATTATATGGTGTGCTGGGCCCATGGATGTATTTAGAATTCTCTATGATTTTTTTCCTCGCTCATGCATATTGCATTTTGGATTTTGAACTTTAACCTAAACTGACTTTTTAAATTGACTACCTAATAGCTAGGTATCTAACCAATGTTCTCTCAATCCCTATCCGCATCCTTCATTCTCACCCCTTCCTTCCTTCCATACCCTCCATACCCCTCTGCGCATAAAGTATCCTGGAATCCCAGTCCTCCACCAACTTTCAGAAACTTTCAGATAATTGGCTCTGGCTCTAGCTCAGACTCTGGATTTTGATTTATAAGGTATATATCTATATCGATATCTATGTCTATATCTACTTACCCAGACATATCCCAGCATTTCCAGCCTCTCGAATCCATTCCACATATCCACCATTTCCAAGTTCGCGAAGCGACTCATGCGACTCACGCGAGTATGTAAAGCGAAACATGAGAAATATGAGCTTTTTCCAAAGGGGAAAGATATCAATCATATCTCAGTAGAACCGAAATGGACGTATATCTATGTGTATAAACGCAGCACCCGCTCGCTCGCTGGCTCACAGTATGTATGTGCGTATGCAAAGCGCAGAGGGTTTGGGGGATCTTGTGCCGTGCTCATGAGAATATTGATGTAAAGATATAGATTCGTTATTTAGTTTGTTTATTGCTTACTTGCATTTCATGACCTATCTCTGTTTCTGTTGTATGAAAACCATCCCATCCCATCCCATCCCATCCTATTCTATCTGGAATCGCGATCCACGTATCCAAATCTCAACCCATGTCCTTATTCATTCCATCCTCCATCTCCCATACTCATCTCTCAAATTTGTTCATAAAGTCATAAAATAATATACATATCACGCCGGCTATGCCATGCCATGCCTCTCTCCAACTCTTTCCAAATCATTTCTCATTCCAAATAACATGATAATCTGATCTGTCGAATCCCGCAGCTCTAATCGTACAAACCATAACCAGAACAAAACACCCAAGAAGTCTTATAAACATTATCATTTTCAACTCAATCCCACAGTCCCCATAAATTCTAACCTCCCACATCTCAAACGAGAAACCATACACCCAATCCTCCATAAATCAACACCACGCCCGCTATCCATCTTTGTGATAATTTGCTGAACTCAGTGGGCAAACCACCACTATTCGCATCGATATCAAACGGGCTTCCGCCTCCACTAATCCCATTCCCATTCCCATTATTCGATGCTGCGGTTGTTGTCGTTTTTGACTTTGACGTTGTTGCTGCAGTTTTTGTAGATATGAATGTAGTGGATTGTGCTTGGGTGGTGGCCAGTGTTGTGCTGGTACTTGTGTCTGTATTCGTATTCGTATTGGAAGAAGTAGATGTCGATTCTGAAGGATTAGATATTGTGAAATTTGATGAAGTGGACGATGGTGATGATGATGTTTGAGTATTCGAAGTTTGAGCGGAACTCGAAATATCCGCGATCGTAGATTGGGTTGTCGTAGGAAGCGCAGAAAATGACGTCGTAGCAGCAGTGAAACTAGAGCTTTGGGATGAAGTCGAAGTCGAAGTCCAAGTCGGAGTCGGAGTTGGTGTTGGTGTTGAAGTTGGAGTCGATTGCTAACTTGATGATGTCGTACTCACACTCAAAGTCGAAGTTTTCGTCTCCGTTGTAGTCGAGGTAGATCTTGATTTCGTAGTAGAACTTTTGATATTCGGACATAAAGCTGCAATGATTCCACCACCTTTGACGATTCCCAATAACGTATTGGAAGCTACATTATCTTTCGAACAAGCATTACTAACATATGTAGTTTTTGATGTTAAGGCTGATTGGCAGTCAAGGGAACACCCATTGTTGAAGTCAGATAGTTTGCAGTCTGAGATTGCGGTATTATATTCCACAAAGCAAACCAACGAAACTGCAGTTGGTGAGACCAATTGGAAGTTTGCAAGTGACAAGGCTTTTGTAAGACGTAGAATACAAAATAAGCAATAAATATTCGCTAAAAGATGCCGCCGCATTTTGAATTGATTGGTGATATCTCTGCAGACCTTCAGGTCTTGCAAATGAATAAAGGTTCGAATGTAGCCCAAACCTGGATCACCGTCCTGGTGGAAGTCTTGAGTTGAATGATGTATCCAATAATTAGATCGTAATAAGGATCAGAATAATGCTCTCCAGACAGTTCGTGTTGACGGGACTTGAAAGGGTTTGCCCGGTGTTGAAACTCGTCACGTTTGAGATCCTTCGTTTGTACTGGATGATCCGACTCAACACACCACAATAGCCTTGCTTTCGCGACGTAATCTGTCTGATACAACCCAACCGAGCGTTGGGTTTACTATTATGAAAAAATAATGATGCTATTTGAAAAGGTAGTTCGTGCCAGAATGGTACCTGCCGACTGATGACGCAGTTCTTGAGAGGAAAGGGAGAAAATGAAATTCCGATATTCTAGTGTTTGGTCCCCGTTCCGTTATAACGATGAGCTGTTCATTCGATGTCAAGTGGCAACGGCACTGTGCATAATGAATGCTGGTGCATCATGACAGGCACGCAAAGAGAGAAAGAGATGCAATAAGAAAAGATGTTTCCAGAGAAGAAACAAAGGCTGAGGAAACAGAGGAATGAATATATGGGAGGTCAAAGTAGAAGGAGTAATACAATCAACGGGAAGACGACCAAAGGAGCAAGCTGATCACACACTCCGGAGAAAGGTAATAGGTAAAGAAAGAGAACCTACATCATTGATTCGACCTTGCGAGTATCTGATCCAGTCTTTCAATACAGAAATACCGCTTATAAGAATTGAACTGAATTCAACACGGCATTGGACGAAGCGTCCATTTTCATCGTCTAGGCACAGTCATCTTCTCACCCAATGGATTGAAGCAAAGCGTTTGGAAAAGAGATGGGAATAGAATAGATTTTGTGTGGTTGTTTGCCTATGAAACTTGTGAAAGGGTTTCATGGTTTCACTTTATGGTGGAGTGTGAAGATAGTATGACGATCCATTGGTCAATGAGATGGTTTGTGGGTGTGATAATAATAATACGCTTCGCCTATGTAGAATGTATTCCTGGAGCTGAGGCTGATTCAGCTGTAGATATATATAAGAATGTCCGGATTGAAAGTAGACAACTGAAGAAGCCGTGATGAAAATGTTGAGGTATACGTGAATTTCAATGAATGTGAAATTAGACTAATCACGCAAGATATATTATGAAAGGAAAATAAAGTCTGAATCTGATGATAAAAGCAAAACCCCTCGTTTACCGAACTGTCTCTATCAAAATACTAATCCTACCCCTCATGATCACCAAATCTCCATCCGATTACCTCATTGGTCCAACACACAAATAAATTCAGCCTTCAATCCAGCCTCGCCGACGAGGTCTCAAAAAACATACAATAAGCCATCAATTCCACAGCCCAAGTCCAGTATCTACCCAAATCTCCATCCTTCCTTGGAAATCGCATGCCCCGACTTTCCTCTCGCATTGTACACTATCAATTGTCTATCCATCCCGTCTTACCCCCAATCCCCCACTCAACTCCTCCCTCCTATCGTCCGTCCCTACATATTCAAGCAAGCACACCATAGCAAAATCGCATCTATCCAACCCCGAATCTACATACCCCATCAAAATGGCCTCCGAACCCACCACCCCTGTGCGCGTATCAAAAAGCGCCGCAAACTACTCGCCCACAACCCAAGATGCGGATTTGCGCTCGCAGATAAATTCGATATTATTAAAAGATGGCCATGTTGCTAAGTACGTCTTTGCCCCCGCCCTCTCTTCTTCTTATCCAAAAACCAAATTGACCTCTCCCCTTAACAGAATCCAAGAAACCCTCCTCCACTCCCTCCACTCCTCTCCCACTAATTGTCCAACCCTAATTCAAAACCACGCGCTTTCTCTCCTGCGTTCGGGTCACTACACTACATTCCCGCTGCTCATCGCCAAAGTACTTGAAGACATCCGTGCCGATACAATAGCACTTGCTTCATCCGACCCCTCTAACTCATCCCCTCACCCCTCCACCAACGGATCCTCAGACAAAAAGGAAAAGGAGGCAAAAGAAAAAGACGCCGCGCCCAAAGGAAGAGGTGAAAGGGGACAAAGTCTCGCGTTGCCGAAAAGCGTCGTGGATGAAGGAGTGAGGATTACGAGGGAGTCATTAGAAGCTGTTTGTGAAGTTGTGGAGTGAACCCTCGAATGTCTTCGGGGTTGTTGCATTTCTGGGAGTTGAGTAAGGAGGGGTGATGAAGAATCGGCATTGGCGTAAAGAGGAGACGAAGAAGCGGGGAAGGGTATATATCACTGGTATTAATCTGCGTTTGTTCTGGGATCCCCTCGGTATAAAATACAGACATCTAAAGGAAGGAACTGGTGGATTCAATATGGATGCATGGGCAAATCGGAATCGACTTCCAAAAAACTCTTCCAGATCCGCCTCTATTATTTACATCATTTATCAAGATAGCACGACACATTTGAATCAGAGAAATGGAACTGATGCATGGGTGGCCGGCATGCAGTGTTTTCTGCATTCTATGCAATGGGTGAATTACCAATGGAGTATACTAGGAGTTTAAAAGAACATTTGGGATTTGGGAATGATTAGGGATTACAAGGCCAGGAATGTTCTGGGCGTATACGTTAAATTTATTGCACAAGAGAATCATGTCCAATATCATGTAGAATAGTCGAGGCGCCATGCATACTCACGCGGCGTTTGTAGGATTAAAATTATCTCAATAGGTCTTTATGGGTCATTATATCTCCTACCAATCACTTCACACATGCAAGATCGAATTGTAATGAAATATGTTTTTATAAGGTATTCTATGCTAAGGGCACCACCTTGGCCACATATCGCCATGATTGAAACTCTTCAGACCTCCCCCAACCCTTCATACAATGACTTTTAGGGGTTATGAATGCAACTTTGATCTGCAGAAATCTCTAGCCTCTACGTCAAAGTCCACCGGGCCAAATGCCCTCCCAATCGTTAGCTCCTCATTTATGCTGTAAAATGACGTAAAAATATGATATTAAGAGTACAGATTTAGTCGTAAAGGCTGTCGTCATTTCCAGCATCACCAAATCCACCAGCACCTCCTCCGTTAGCCTCGGCGGCCTCGCCAGCTTCTGGGAACTTGAAGAAAGCTCCGGGCCCAGAGCTCTTCATGCTCTGAGCGAATGCCTCATATCGGCGGATTTCGACATCAGAAACGGATCGTCTGGCTTGTGACATGGCCTCTTCGAAATGAGCCTTGGTCAATTTTGGAACTGGGTCCTCAACATCTTCTTCCTCCATGTCAACGTCACCACCAGCGGCCTCGAGAGCCTTGCGGCGTTCGATGTCCAAAGAAATAGATTCCTTGATGGCGAGCTTGACGGCACGTTGGGTGATGAATCCCAAATCAGCACCAGAGAAGCCGTGAGTACGGGATGCAATGTAGCTGAGATCAACATCATCGGCGACTGGGGTCTTTCTGAGTTGTGCCTTCAAGATACCAGCACGAGAGCTCTCGTTAGGAAGTGGAACGTAGACAAGGGTGTCAAGACGACCAGGTCTGCAAAGAGCATTGTCAAGTTGCTCAGGTCTGTTGGTAGCACCAATGACGAAGACGTTCTTTTTCGAGGTCATACCATCCATTTCTATTTAAAATCAGCCTCCACTCACACATGCTAGAAACAAGAATAAACTTACCAGTCAAAAGTTGGTTGACAACACGGTCAGAAGCTCCACCAGCATCGCCGTTAGATCCACCACGAGACTTGGCAATAGAATCAAGCTCATCAAGGAAAACAACGCAAGGTGCGGCAGCACGAGCCTTGTCGAAAATATCTCTGATGTTGGACTCAGATTCACCGAACCACATACTCAGCAATTCTGGACCCTTAACGGAAATGAAGTTTGCAGAACACTCGTTGGCAACAGCCTTAGCAAGCAACGTCTTACCAGTACCAGGAGGACCGTAAAACAAGACACCACGAGATGGAGAAAGACCAAACTTGAGGAACTTTTCTGGGTGATCGACGGGGTATTGCACGCTCTCGATGAGCTCGCGCTTGACCTCTTCCAATCCTCCGATATCGTCCCAGCGAACGTTTGGAACCTCGACAACTGCAACTTCGCGAAGAGCAGATGGGTTGGAAACACCGAGAGCGAAACGGAAGTTGTCCATGGTAACACCAAGGGAGTCGAGAACCTCGGCATCGATGGTATCTTCATCAAGATCGATAAGATCCATCTTTTCACGAATTTGCTGCATAGCAGCTTCGGAGCAAAGGGAGGCAACATCAGAACCAACGTAACCGTGGGTCTCGGAGGCGATTTGCTCGAGATCAACATCCTCACCCAACTTCATGTTCTTGGTGTGGATTTGAAGAATCTCAAGACGACCGGTTGGATCAGGGATACCAATATCGATTTCACGATCGAAACGACCGAAACGACGGAGAGCAGGGTCGATAGAGTTAGGTCTGTTTGTGGCGGCCATGACAACAACATTGGATCTAGCCTTCATACCGTCCATAAGGGTAAGCAATTGCGAGACAACACGACGTTCGACTTCTCCGTTGGTCTTGTCACTCTTTGGTGCAATAGAGTCGATCTCGTCGATGAAGATGATCGCAGGCGAGTTCTTTTCAGCCTCTTCGAAAGCCTTGCGCAAATTCGATTCGGATTCACCGGCCATCTTTGACATAATCTCGGGTCCGTTGATCAAGAAGAAGAAAGCACCAGTCTCGTTTGCAACGGCTCTGGCCATGAGTGTCTTACCAGTACCTGGTGGACCAAACATGAGAACACCACGAGGAGGCTTGATACCGATAGACTTATATAATTGGGGATGTCTTAATGGCATCTCAACCATCTCTCTGATCTGTGCCATTTGCTTTCTGCATCCTCCAATGTCGTCGTATCCGACCTCGTTCAAATTGCCTTCTTCGTCTTCACGCTGGATGGGCTCTCCTTCGCAGTGTATAACTGTATCTTGGGCTACAATTCCGTACTCGGGAGGGTCGACCTCAACAACCTTGAACTCAACTTGTCTCATACCACCACGAACTGTGAAAAGATCGCCTTGTCGTACAGGTCGGTAGGCTTCGCGGAAATATGGTGCTAAGAAAACATCGAATAAAGATCCGGTGAGACCTTCGACAGTATCGGTAATAGGCAGGACTGCAATGCGCTTGGCCTAATGACATATTAGCATCTTGGAGATGTCCGCAGACTCTTTAATACTCACATATTTGATATCCGGACATGGGTGAACGGTAATAACGTCACCGTGCTTAACACTGAGGTTATGTCTAACAACACGGTTCATGCGTGCGCTTCCGTCATCGAGATCATCATCAGCGAGAACAATGAGAACAGTGTCCTTGCGCTTCTTTCCCTTAACTAAAACGGTATCTCCACGGAACAATTGTAAAGTTTCCATGGTATTGTTGGAGAGAGCGATAACAGAGTTATCATCGTTGATAGCATCAGTAACCCTGTTGCCACCGCCTGTCAGTTCAGATTTTCGGTCGAGGTGGGGTGTTTGCTGGATATACTCACATCAACGAGTTTGGCTTCTTCTTCTTTTTTAAGATGGCTGTTGCAATATCATCATTCTATCATTTGAAGAATTAGTTAGTTTTTGATCTCGATTTTGTTATCGTCATATAGTGGCGGTTGGTAGATCGACTTACGCCTTTGTGCTCAGCACCAGATGCATCACTAGCAATGATATTAGTATGGCGTCTTCTCCAGGTAATGAACTGGCAGATGAAGATATACTTACTTTAGATTGACCTTCTTCTTGTGCTCGACGTGGTCGGGTTCAGCAGACATTTTGATAGAGGGTTGACCTTGACAGTCGTAACAAATATTCAGTTCTGATTGTAAATTGTCCTTTCAAATGGTGATAGAGTTTAATATTAAAAGAGACTTTATCAAAGTAAGAAAGAAGAGGTGGATGAAAGATAGATTGTACTTTCAGGAAGGAAGGATGGATGGATGTTTTTGTAAGAATTTATGGAAAGAAGAGGTTGTGTTGGAGATCAAGACAGCTCTAAGATATGGCTGTATTAGTTAAGGTAGCGTCGTTAGAATATGACGGAACCGCACTAAATTTGGTAGGTTGAGCTTTTGAATCTTTCTATTGGTTTCTTTCCGCTTCAAGCACAGCTCAGTCAACGTAGTAAATTTGTGGTGAAGGCGACTACTGGTTGGGGTAAAAGTCAAATGATAAAAATGGGTGAATAATCGATAACGTAGGAGCGTAGGCAACGAGAGGGCCACGCATATAATTCAATGCCTGGTACGGGAGGGTACAGAAATACTAGACAGATGAGTATTGTAGCTGTAGCTGTAGCTGTACCTTGTATAATAATATGATCAGTAATACATATAATTAATAAGTCAGCCTCGCATGGCAAAGAATGTCATAGAATCCCTTGTATGGATGGAGTATTGGTTGATTGATTGATATAAAATTGATTCTACACATATTGTATTATATCATATGACTTTGCCTCCTCTACCTTTATCATTATCGGAAGATTGACGACATTGATAACTACTAGGTAGGTACTCATTTCATCCATTTTCATCTACTTGTAAATCTCCAATACCTACCTACTTATCTTTACCTATAACCCGGCAACCACACACGACTCTCAAACAACTCTCTCATGATATGAAGCTCAAAATACATACCCGAACCACCCTGATCCGGCAACACCTCTGGACCCGAGTCACGAAAGGCCACTCAACATCAGTATTCCTCAATATGTCAAACATATATCAATAGGTTCGAACCCTAACTTCCGACTTTGAAGGTTTTAGGATTCATTGATCTTCCCATCCATCCCATTTGAGTTCGTCGGCAACACCCTGTAGGACGAACAGCAAGCCTGCGATGCCGATCCGATGGTACACGAGAGGGAAAGGCAAACTTCCTCCTTCAGTACTACATACATATAAGACAAATAGATGATGCCACCCACGCCTCTTGTATAACCCCAAAGGCGAGAAAGGTCTATTTATGGTTCAAATGTTCTGGAAAGTTCTAGAATACCTATTGATTGTAAATACCTAGTAGTATTTGTCTGCATGATTCGAAGGGATGTCTACATTTGGTGCTTTCAAAATAACCATAGGTTGGTGATGCTTCTGAGGGATTGAGGAATTTAGGAAGTAAGTGGTCAGATCAATACGTTCTCTTCCTTGCACGAGTGAATGGGATTTTCTTTACGATTAATTTTATGAGTATTTCACATTGATAGTGTTGAAGAGTAGCAAATCCAGTAGAGTGGCGAACGAGGCCCTACAAATTCCATCTAGTCTCATTCTATAATTGGAGGATTAACCGTAGTAGATGAGGTGAAGAAGGAGCAGAGTGGAGCACTCGATGTACGTAGATGTCGTTTGCTTCCTCTATGATCCGCGCGCTTATTTTAGAGGGTGGTGGGAGGGGCAAACTATTCGGTACAGCCAATCTACAGGCACTCGTAGAGTCGTGGTGCAGATGAGGCTATGGCACTGTGCACGAGGATTGCTTGGTCAAATTTTTATTTAGGGGGAAGGATTAAGTTTATGGTTGAGAAGGGGATAGTGGGACAACTCTTGCTTTAACAGAAACCAGCATCGATGTAGAAATATATACTGTACCTATTTCACATGACAAACACATCACACTCCCAAATTGTGAAACCGCACATTAGAAAGAAGAAAAATGATTATATTCATTTAATCCTCTAAGTATAGTATAGCAGCGCCCTCGAACTCCCCGAACGACTCTCCACGAGCTCGAGCCGGAGATTCTATAAAAAAACACCAATGCAAAGTTCAAGAAGGAACCAAAACCAGTCTATCCCGAAAATTCGTTATTTGTTACACGCGCTCCTCATTCCCATCTATCCCGGCCAGCCCACCCATTTTCTTTTTTAACCCCTCTCTCTAAACATTTATTCTCTAGAAACATCACGGCCGAAAGTCTTAGACTTGAGCCAATCGAGAACCACCAAAACACGATTGCGTGCTAGAATTCATGTTAGTTAAACTGATTTGGAGACAAGAGATTGGTAGAAACTTACTGCTGAAACACATGCTCAAGTAGGCACTTCTCCAGAACAAATATGTCAAATTACCACCGGTAGCAAAGTTGCCATTTAACCAGCTAACATCTGCAACGGCTCTTTCACTACCAATGTATGCCAAGGAACCTTGATGAGTGTAGTGGAACGGCTTGATATCCTTAATTCTTCTCAATTGCTTCTCATGTGCTTCAATATCCTTTGCAACTTGGGCGGCGTTTCCAGGGCCAAGGTTCAAGGATGAACTTAACTCTTGGATTTCCTGTTCAATGGTATCGGTCTTTGCCATGGTGTTAAAGAGACGGGCTAAGAAAGCTCCTTCTTGTGATGCTACTTGAGCTGTTGGTGCATATCCTGCAACGGCGCAATCACCAGTGGCTCAAATATCCTTAGTTCCTTGAACAACGAGATATTCGTTCACAGCGAGACCTCTTCTTGAGTCTTTTTGGGCGGGAATTTGTGCCATGAGATCCTTGACAACAGGACGGACGGCGTTGCCGGTGGCCCAAACAAGAAGACCGTAAGGCATGACCTCAGTAAACTTCTTTCCATCTGGTCCAGTGGCCTCGGCTTCGACGGTCTTATCAGTGACCTTCTTAACTGCCGTCTTAGTCTTGATAGTAATCTTCTCTTCCTTGAAAGTTGACTCGGTGTATTCGATCAATTGCTTGGAGAACATAGGAAGAACGTTTGGAAGAGCTTCGATGAGAGTAACCTTGAACTTGTCGCTAATTTCTGGAACCCACTTCTTAATATCTTGATCGAAGAAATCTTGAAGCTCACCGGCGAATTCAACACCGGTAGGTCCACCACCAACGACAACCATGTGTAAAAGACGTTCAACTTCCTCTGGAGATTGGTCCTTGAAAGTGGCAGTCTCTACACAGTCCATAATCTTCTTTCTGATTGCTTGTGCGTCACCGATCTCCTTCAAGAAGCAGGAATGCTCTTTGACACCAGGAATTCCAAAAGTTGCGTTTTCTGCACCAACGCTGACAACCAGCATATCGTATGAGACCTCGGTTGTGTGGGAAGCTCCTTTGACATCAGAGTTGTCGTTGATGGAGATAGTCTTCTTCTCGGGGTCGATTTTAGTGGCTTCGGCTTCGTAGAATTTGACAGCAGCTTTCTTATGTCTGGTTATGCTTCTGATAGGCTCCATAATAGATCTGTGCTCGACGGTACCGGTTGTGCATGATGGCAAAAGAGGGGTGAACAGGAAGTAGTTTCGTGGGGAGATGACAATAACATTATAGTTTTCCGTGTCGAGTTTCTTCAAAAGAGAAACATCACCCCATCCAGTACCTGGCCAATTGATGTCAGCTATCCATATGGAAAGTGGAGACACGTATTGTGCGTACCAAGAATGACCAAGTTTTTCTTGGTTGGATCTGGCTGGAATTGCTCCTCTGGATGTCGAAGTTCCCAAACTTCATATCCAAGATAAGCGGCCCCTCCGATCAAAGACAAATATGTGAGACGCCAACTATATCTCATGAATCTAAATCGCTTTGGCTTCTTGACAGTAACAGGAGCGACATCTGCGTAAGTACGTTGAGCAATTTGGGAGATTGCAGACTTGTTGACATTAACTCTGGCATTGGGTCGCGCACTTGAGAGAAGGACCCGATTTGATGTCGCATATGATCGTTGGGCGATAGTTCGAAGACCAACAGCTGAAGTTGGTAACCTCATCATTCTTGTCGCTAACGCCATACTCCTAGAACTCCTGAAATGGAGGAGGTGAGGATTGTAGGGGAATGCGGAGAGTAATGGAGAAGTACAGTGGAAGTCAGAAATATCAAATTATCAAATTGAAAGGGAATTTTTATTTTGATAAAAGCTAGGATTCTGATTCTGAGCTAAAATTTCCAGTGCAGGGATAAAATTACGCATCGGAGCCGATAAAAAGATAAGCTCAACTTTTTACCAACGCTCCATCAATAATTGACATGCGCCCAAATGAAAACCTCGGAATCAAATGCAAATTGACCCAGAGAGGTTCGTCTAGAATAAATCGCTCACTCATACCTGGCCTGGGTATACTTATATCGCAACGTCTTTCATCTCATGCGGGTTGATCAATTGACATTCTTCCTCGACCTCAATTATAAACATGTGTTCCAGGACAGCATGGGAGGAAAAGAGGTCAAAAAGTCCTGAATTTGTCTACACATTACCAAAGGCACACTTACCTACGCATGGTATATTGAAATTGTGCAATCGTGGGTCTGCTTAGGTGGTACTTCGGTGGCACTGTGATGGAGACCACAGACTATGCTTTCCTTCACCACCACTTGTATTCGAGGAATGTCAATTCGGTTTGTAAGATTTGGGATGTGGAGTCCGCCACCAAAATCAGACTCTTCAACGCCCTATCTTTAATATGGTTCATTACGCCTCATACCTACGATTAGCACTTGACCAGATTCAAAAGATGTCCCGAAATAGCAATTTAGATGAAATCATCCTTTACAAAGACACGACAGGTTAGGATATGTATTGTTCCTACCCCGTACTATCTCCTACGTATGTACTGAACATTGTACCAGTCATTCTCGGTTTGTTCGGAGATTTTGGAGAGTTTACCGGATTTCCGAACCACCGAAAGTGACAATGATGATTGGACAAACCATGCCATGCCCGAGTCTTGGGAAACTGGTGTTCTCCGATTCATTAACACAGAAAGGTTCATCTAATCCGTGCTTGTGAGGCGAGAACGGTCATCTTCTCTGAGTGATTCATATCGTCATAATTTAACGGTTTTAGCGAAGGAGAACGGCCGTCTAACATCTACAAATACCTATAGAGCCACATTTTCATACGTCCTTTTTAGATCCTTTCGAGTCCGTTTGTGGTTCTCTAACCATGCAATAGATATTGCAAGTATCGCCTTCGTCGTCGCAAACCATCTTCTTTTCAAAATGGAATCCGAAGGTTTCGTATATCTTCATGTTGGGAACATCCCGACTGGATTCAAGATAGCATCTTTTGCCTTCTGCGTCAGCAATGCCAGTTACTTCCTTTGTTAGCGCTTTTCCGATTCCTCTTCCTTGAGCGTCAGGATGAACGACTATTATATTTAAAAAGTAGTATCCTTGGGGATCGGTCCAAATATTGGACTGGGCTTCCGTTTGCCTGTCCTTCCAGATGTAATAACGCTGTGGCGATTCTACGTCAGTATTCTTTTCGGGACTACTAATTCTCAACCTTCGAGATTTCACCCTGCACCTAATGATAGCATTGGGTCGTCTCAAAAATCTATTAAAAGGGTGTGTGACAAAGATAGAGTACTTCACTGGAGATGAGGAGAAACATTCAAAAGCGTCAGAAGTAGGGCTAGCTTAGCCATTGCTTATATGACTTAGCTTTGCTACTTGTAGGACTTGGCAACGTTTGTCTATAGTCTCATCTTCGGAATAAAAGAATCCGTCAAACAAAATTCTCGTAGAAAGCTTGAAATCCACACCGACAAAAGAAATGGAAATAGCGGCAACACATTAAGACAAATAGCACTCATGACTTTGAGGCACCTGCGCGAAAGGAAACGAGACAGAATATACGGTACGTTGTAGCTTGCTTACCTTCACATTTAGTCCACCTCGACCGTACCGAATATTCATACCAACTTGTTGAGCCCACATAGCCCAGCCGTCAATCCATTCTGCCCACGTCTCTGGCGACCCAGCAGACTTGGGTGGCAACCACATTGCAACGCCTAAAACTCTATGACTTTGAGAGTCTTTAGCGACATAGAACAAGCCGTTTCGAATTCCCCATCGACATCGAATGCCAAGAGATACCGAGTTTCTGACTAGGTTCAGCTGTCAAGAATTGCGTGTCAGTGACGAACAAACGAGATGGTATCAGGTATCACGAAACACGCCTTCGTGATGATTTCAGCTATAGGCGAATCGGAACCCATACTTGCTACGACGCTCGAAAAATTCGAAGAAAAACTCTACCTTTGACCGATCATTGTAAATCCACAGGTTGTAAGGATCTTCTTTAAATGCTTCCTGAATGGTGTTCACAGCTCCAGGTATGTCATCTTCTGTAAGACGAGATATGGTGAAGTCCATTGTGAGAAATCGAAATGAGATCCAAGGAAGAAATGGAAAAGTACGATGGTGAATAATGTGGGTTAAGAATTTTACAGCAGTACTCGGTAGGTGTTTACATGTATGTCCCGGTTTTGGATCTTGTGCTAGAACAATGATGGTTATCAGAGAGAAAGCTGGACACATGGATTGGTGTTCGTTATCTGTAAATGGCTACGAGTACAGCCGCTTTAAAGACATGGTCTTTCTATCCTCGGCCATTCTTGCCATGAATTAAATTGGGAAGAAAGAAAAGTTTAACGTGCCAGCCGTGTCGGACCCGAAATCTACTTCTAATGAAGCCACGATACTTCCAATGGGTGGCTGTGAAGATGGGTCTTCAATAGGTAATGCATTGAGATGTAGATTGCTTTACATTTGAAGGTTTTCTCATGTTTTGAATAGCATCCTAGATCTAGATACTCTTCTCGTAACCCTAGGTGTCTATACGAGAGTTGTAGGTATTCTCGCGGCATTGCCACAAGCACCTTCATAATTTGATTATAGCAATAATAATGATAACAATAAATTATGAAATCAGCTTACGCTTCCCCAATCCTTTAATTCATCATTATCGCCCTCTTCGAACCTCTCAGCCCCCTCGTCAGCCCCCTCGCTCCCTCCCCTCCTCACCCATAGCTCAAATGGTCATTATCTACGATACAGCAAACCGCAATCTAAGCTTATCCTCGGAAGATTACCCCTCTTTGAGTTTAGCGTTGGTAATCACCCGTGTGTAAGAAGGACGGAGACGGAGTAAAGGTATCAAGATAGATTATGCTATGTCATGTTCATTCAGCCTTGCGAAATATTTGGAACCTCCGTTCCTCTTAATTCTCTCCAACTCACGAACCTCTCTAAGTTGCAACGACAAAATTTGTTCTCCCAACACTGTATACTCACTTTTCTCAATGGGTTGAAGCCATCTTTCAATGATTCGGAAGAATCCTAGAACAAACTTTGCTGTATTTACCTTTTTTTTTCTCTTCCGCAGATATCAAGTGAGTCGAGCGGGTCCATGATGAAACCAGGGGACAGTGCGCGAAACACTCTCTCCGTCCCAGATATCATCAAGTTTTCCCATGCTATGTCAGTCCACCGGTCAATTTCTGCAGCATACTGTTGCGGACTTCCTAGTCGTATGGCAATGATCTGCAGCATTCTTCGTACTTCTTAACAGGGGCATCGCTCAGCCTAGAGTCTCATGTCAAACGCTGTAATGCTTGAGATACTGGGCCCTAACCTCAATATGGTCTGGACCACAGTGGAAGAGCACAATATTGCGAGTGTAGTGTAGCCTCGAAATGCCTTTTTACCTTTGCTTGACGCATACACCAATCCTTTACTGTGGCTTTTCATTATGTCTATTATGTACACTTCTCGGTTGGTCCCCAGATTCAAATACAATACATGACCATTCCGAGAGTAGCATAGAGCGTCCACTTCCCTCAATTATCTGTCCAGTGCCAAACGAGAATGTCGCGAATCTCGTCTCCACTCTGTTAGTTAGTCTCAAATCTTTCGGAGGTCCAAGATTCTCGACTTGGTTACCTCTTGGTTGCTTTCACTTGTCAACCGTTTATTCTCTCACTCACGTTCTATACACGGCTGGATCGTGACGTTCTTTCTTTGATCAACATTTCCAATCAGATCTGGCATCTAATTCTCACACTCACTCTGTTTCTACAACGACGACGACGACGACGACAACGACAACGAATAATACTTATCAGTTCATGTCCGTATCCTACTAGCTTCTGTCGGTCGGCGATACGGGGCAGCGGCGACTCGGCGGAGGAATGAATACGACAATGGCACCAATGAGAGATCAACCAGAAGAGTATCTGAACCGACTGGTTCAAAGGAATATTATGTTAGACGATCTTCAATTAGCAAAAAGGGATGGGAGAAGCAATGATAATGGGAGTGGGAGTGGGAGTGGGAGCGGGGATGGGAATGGGAATGGGAATGGGAGAAACGACGAACGGAATGATGATTATAGCGATGACAGTTGCTACGATGGTTCACTAATGCCGCCTACACCCGTGGTCACAAGGACTGCGTGGACCCAAATAACAAATACTGCTTGGACTACACAAACTGCCACTGCCTGGACCACGCAAACTGCGATCACTACTTCATCAAGTGTGATGACTGTCGTTGTTGTTGCTACACCAAGCTCCACATCGACGTCGGCACCTGCAACATCGACTTCGGTAAGTTGGGACAGAAACTTTACCTGGGTGGGTGTACTGACTATAAACAGATATCCATTACTTCTGCCACATCTTCATTGCCAACAGGGGCTGTCGCATTCTGCATACCAAGCTCAGAGCAACCTGGAAGGAAAGGGTTATGTACCCTTTCCAATGGAGCTCTATGTGAAAGTGCCACAGCTACCACATCTACTGTCACTGCCTATGAGGCCGTCAGTGCAAGCTCTGCGCCGACTGCTCAAGCAGATGAAGATGGGTCATCTCCTTCCGACATACCACCTCAATTTCGCCACGGAAATGATGGTGATCTTAGTCCTTTGGCCGAGAAGCTTCTAATAATTGCTGGATCAATAGGTTTGTGATTCAAGATGGCGTGATAACTAACTTTTACTGACCTTAATCAATAGGTATATTCGTCATCTTTGGCGCTATCATATATCTCGTAATCAGAATGAAGAAGCTAAATCGATTAGCAAGAGGAGAGATATCAGAAGAAGAAGCTCGTTGGTATGGATGGAGGAGAAACAGAGGTGACCCAGGTCGTCCTCCCAGTTATGCTAGCGGCAAAGTTTCACAAAATGGATATCCTATTGATGAAAAATTCGCTGAAAGGGAAATGGGTGGTTTCTATAACTCTGACAACAAATCGTCACTCGAACGCCCGGGATCGGCAACTGTAAACTTACGGGGACTGCGCACAGATCTCCAAAGACAAAGTTCAACCAGGAGCAGTCATTCAGGATCTGGTATGTCTGCCAGTCCAGTTGCCGGCCCAGGTCAATCATACGGAGCCCCAAGCAATATGGATTACTATTATTCCCAAACAGTAACTTTAAGATCTCAACAGTCAGGACTCTCAGGACAATCTTCCAATGCCTATGATCCTTCTCAAAGGGAGGTCAATCATATGAGTTACTTGTCTTCAATATCGTCGGGATTTGGTGACTCACTTGTCATGCCTGATGATAGTGCACCTCCTCAAATTCCAGTCTCCAGATTTTCTTGGACAACAGCGTCTCAAGGTGCGCCACAGAATAGAGACACTATATACACAACAACGTCAGAGGAAACGGCGCCACGATTTCGCACTGTCAATTCGTGGGTGGCTCAACAAACAGGACGGGTAGAAAGGAAACAGCAAAGTGACATGGAAATACCAGCAATGCCAGAAATTCCTATCTCATATACCCACCGGTCACAGGTTCCCGAACCTTTGTTTACCGAGGGCCATCAACGCAACATGAGCGAGAACCCAGCTTTTAGACATCACCCTGGTGACGAAATCGAGCTGGGGAGAGGCTCACGTGTTCCGAGTTCAATTCTGGATAGAAAGATGGGGATTTAATTAAAAGAACAACAGAATAACTCAAACAGTGAGCGTACTATACGAAAGACGAAGTTCTACCAGTTGTGTGTGTATATATGTCTAATTGCCTATACGGTCGTTCCAGCCTGGTGCTTGATTCGATGAGATTTGCATAGCGTGGAGCGGGGAGCGTTTTTGTACGTTTTTGAGCATTTGGTGGCTGCTTGGTTGGGTGCATGATTTATTGATATTTTTCTGCTTCTTGGGGATGAGGGGATGAGAGATTGACAAATATAACATATTGTAATGTCATGACGAGAATGGAGTGAGAAATAAGATGAGCAGTAAAGGGGAGAGGCGGGGGTGGTGGAATGGAATGAAAATCGATTATAAAGCAAATTTGGGCTGGAGAAGGTTCCGCTCAATGCTCTGTCGATATTTTATGAGGCTTGGCATTGCTTTTAGGCAATCAACGCATGAATGTATGATCGGAGCTGAGGCAACGAGTCGAGATGGGATGAGAATGTGACAAGGTGAGCTTCAAAGGAGAAGGGTGGTGAAGTGACGATGCAGGGACGGTGTGGAGAAAGCGTCAGAGGACGCGAAGACGTGGTGGTGAAGAGTGAATATAAGAGATTGTTTTCTGTCTGTAGCTTTTTAGTATATAAGTGCAGTGATATAGTTTTTAAATACATTAGAAAAAGTTTCAAATCAACGAGGTGGATTCATACTCTGTGTTGATGCTTGTTTGAGGGGTTTGAAAGTTATTTTTGATCTTGATTGATTATAAGAAAAACTCCATGGAGTCGCGATTTGATAGCATATAAGATCTGCTAGCATGAGCACTTCACAAGCCATTCATTCTATCTGCGTAAATTGACTCGATCTCCTCAAATCAGCATAATTTTCGTCGGTTAGAAATCGAGCGATATCATTCATTTATTATCATCCATCCGTTCGTCTATTCTTTCATTTGTTTGCTCATCTATCCCATGACCATCTTCCAATCCACCAAACCCTTCTCATCTCTTCTCGATCCTCCGCTCCTCCCTCGAAACTCTCAATCCCCCCCCCAGTCAACACCCAAAACATGCAATCCTCACACTTCCACAAACCCCTCCCTCCCTAGCTATGTAGATACGTAAATCTCTGCATCAACATTCCTCACTCCCGAATGAATTGAAAATTTGCGTCCTAACCTACCTACCCAGGGGTATGAGAAACAAAGGTGATCAGATCTCGCAAGAAGCAAGATCGGATGAAGATGAAACGCCGCGCCACCGCACTGCTGATTTTTCTCTGCTCGATGATGGAGGGGTGTGGAATGTGGAATGTGCGTGGTGGGATTTGTGAGTGGGGTTTCTGGTTGATTGGTGGTGGGTGGGTTTTGCTTGTATGGATAGATGGATGGATTGATTGAGAGAAGGGGAAAGATGGGAGGGAAGAAGGCTGTGGAAGTGAAAGTGGAAGGGCTTGTTTGGATTTAGATTATGTGTGTGGAGGGTTGGGGAGTTTGGGAAGAAGAGTCTGAGGGTGTTGGAACTTAGAAGAAGGTAGTTGAACGCAAGTTCCTTTTTGAAAAATTGTTAGACTGGTATCTGGAAGAGATACGGAGATGAGATTGTAAGACTTCAGTCATAGGAAACTCACTGTATTGTTAAGAGATTGTGGGACGGCGACCCGCTCCAAATCGAATGCGAAGTCGAAAGATTCGCGTGTGCGGGTGGTAATACTCTCGGAGATTCTGTTATCAATGACTCGCCAGTGTTTCCACGGATTGACTTTTGCTAGTTGATTTATTTTTAGCCCATGAGAAATTTTATTTCTCCTACTCTAAGGAGGTTTTGGGGGGAACTTCCATGCACGTGTATGGTGTAGCTTATCTTGGTTCGGGTATTAACTGTCAACATTGTGTTATTTATACCCCAAGCGATGAAAATCAAATGTGTTGTTGCTGTGATGAGCAGTCCAATTATACATTGTTTCTCTAGGAGGTACATTTGGACTTTTATCCAGTATTCATTAGGCCAAGTTCCACACATGGCAAGACAATAGATGCAAATCATCTGCAGATTATCCACGGGTACAGATAACTTTCGCGCAACCTACTTGGCATTTACACAAATTGCATCCCCTTTGATCAAGGAAGTACCAGGACCACCGAGAACAGCAGCAAGCGTGGCTACAACCAAGATGATGAAGACACTACATCAACAAGAGATGGAGCACACCACCATCGAGCCATATCTTTCCGCGTATGGTCTTCCGGTAGGATTCAAGGACTGTTTCCTCACTCATAATGCTCTCACAAGAGTGCATGATTACTTCTCCATTTCTCTCATCTTCAACTAATCTTTACTGAATCTCGAATCAGCCCAACGTCATCGATTACTGAAAGAAAGGGGTACATGCTTGAGATTGTCAGTCGTCAGGGGTAAACATTCGATTTGGAAGACTTCCAGTCTTGCCTATATTCCGCACAGGCGTAAAGTAACTGAGACTATGTCATCTGCTATAGTTGAAGAGTACAATGGATTTGGTATTGATTAGCGTGACGAGAGAAGAGCACTCATAATCAGAATTGAGATGGTTAGTTCGCGGAGTATGAACTCAATGATTTGAATGAGGAATCGTGGAGAGGATCATAGATCTTATGACACCCGACACGGCTGTTGCGAACGGAAGTAATACAGTAATTGCTTTGGGTATGATTGCTAGATATCAGTAGTGAATTATAGAAAATGATTACCCGAAATCACATCCGCATTGTAAACTAATTCTCAAATAACCCGCTCACCCATGAAGACACAATACGCGAACAACTCATCCCAAAAATATCCAACCAAACACCAAAACTTTCCGCACAATACAGATAAATCATATACTCGGCTAATAAGACAATGATGTCGACCCCTAGCCCAAGCGACAGAGCAGGGATTGTAGCACATCATCAACACAGTCCACTCAAGCTTCAATCGCAGGTTGTTACTTATAATATGAGTAGTCGTTGACGTTCAAAGCAAGCCCCAAATCCCAAGGTCAAGATCCAACTAACGACTATGTTTCGCCAATTTGCACTTCTTCAGAACTTCTTGTTTCTCTTTTTCCTCTGCAGTTAGTTGCATGTATGTTCTTCCATTCCATTCCATTCCGTTTTATTTTATTTTTGCATCTGCAAACATAAATACCACTTCTAGCAGATGTACAAAAACTTCTTCAAAGTATGTAGGTAGGTCGCTAATACTTGCCTGCCTTATCCTCCCAAGACTGTTTAGCATTTACTACTCATAAACCCATATACATTTCAATCTCAAAACTAGCTGGGGTATCTTTGTACGTGGACTTATACTTGCACTTGCAGTTTTGCTCAGGATGACAATTAGGAGGAATGAAGCTGATAAAACGGATGAGGAATGTTACCGGGTGTTTCGGGTTGAGCACAATGAAGGATGATGTATGGTGAATTTTCGATCGAGCATTCAATTCCCAAGTTCTAGGTATGGCGAATACTTATTCTTCTGGTAATGATCACTAACATAAAGCAAGATAAATTCGAGGCCCTCAATAATACAAGATCAAAAAGTGATAAACAAAAGTCAGATGCGTTCAAAGAGAGAAAACCCGAGTGAAAACAATCTGATAGCTAAGTATTAACTCTAGTTCTGTTCTTCCCTTTCACAAGCGCTAATGCTAAAATTTGATAAATCTCCCCCCAATCGCAAGGAAACAATTACTCAACATCTATAATCCTACATAATGAAGATATCCACTCATATTCGATAACATATTCGAAAGGAATTACTATTAGCTTGCACATCCCACCCATCCCCTCCGAAGACGCCTTTCTCCAACTCCTCTCTTTCAACCCTGTAGCCAGATACTCTTACTTGGAGTTCTTTCCCTGCAAATGCCATGCGAAAACCTTCTCAAAGATCCCTTTACCATTCCCAACAATCGTATCTCCATGACAAGGTATGATGTTTTCAAATCCCCACGTATTAATTCTCTTCACGCTCTGATTGAAACCCTCTCTATCACTCTTACTGAACAAATACCACAACATTCTCTTTTGCCATATCGCCGATCCATTAGTCGTCTGAAGATGACCAAACAATTTTGTTGCAAATCCCGAACTTGCATCCTCTCCCGTCTTAGAATACTGTTCCGTAGCCGGCATGTTAAACATCAAGTCTGCTTCAATCAACGTCCTATCTGGTTTATAATAAAACACCAATTCCTTATTTGGATGTGAATCGACAAATTCATATTCGAAGTCTGTGTCGAATTCCGGAGAGATTCGAATCTCGGCCTTGTTCTTCTTGGTAAATATCGTTTGGAAATGGACATTGGTAACCTTTTTATCCGACTTGGCTTGTTCGGCACGTTTCTCGGCTAGACCTTCGGGAGCTATGAAGTGGGCGTTTGGATAGGCTTTGTGCCAGTCGGAAAGAAAGATGTGGTGCTCGAGATCGGGGGCTGCCACGTAGGCGACGCGGTTTCCGAGGGATTGGAGTTTGGTTGTTACCGAAGGGGTGAGGGCCACGGGAGAGAAGACGGCGAGTTGACCAGATGTGAGACGAACTGTTGGGATAGTTTATTAGCTTTTGTATGTAATGAGTGCGCGAAGAAGAGAGATATACCAATAGTAGCTCTACCACCGAATTTGATCATGCCAAATCGTAAGAAGGGCACTGAGAGTGTCGTAATATTCGGCGTCACATCACGGATAACCATGACTTTCTCTGGATCTGAAGGAACAAGTTTGTCGGACATGGTGAAAATATGTTTGTATGGATTTGTGGATATTGTGATTTTAGAAAATGGGTTGTACAAAATGATGTTGTACTCTTCGATACTCGTATCGATTGATAAATCTGGTGGTGGAGTTACTTTCAAAATCCTATGACGTTATCGCATGCGGAGAATGTCCCGTGATCAGTGTCTAATCGTTCTAGATGTTTATTTGATATCAAGGCTGTTTGCAACGTAATGAAGACGAAAACGTAGGATATGTACGATGCAGGTAGGTAACCTTACTTAGAACGGGTTTGATATGAGAAATAGATAATATTAGATAGAAAGTAAAGAGAAATGAATACTTGAACCCTTATAAACTATTTAATTGCAATTATTTCAATCACTTCAATCTTGAATTCTCTGTCAGCAAATGGATAATTGGAATTCGACTTTGAAGTCTGGACTGAAGAAAGAAATGGATGTTTATTAAGCATACAGCATGCCGAGGCACTTTGGTCTACGGGCTACAGGGGGTGAAAGGCTAGAATTAGTAAAGATGGAGAAAGACGATGAAATGGGTCTGGACATTAGGATTTGGAAATGAAATTGTAATCAATTCGACTAATTTGAAGATCTGGACGTTTAATACAAATAGATAGTAAAAGTTGATGGTTTCCTGCAACTAAATGGCCAATATAATCATAAGTGGTTGATTTGATAATGATTTTTCAAAAATGTGACTATTTTGAAGTTCATCGTTCTCTCTTGCTTGCCGAGATAGCTTAGGGATGACACATGTACGGCATGACGGCATGATGAGAAACAGGAAAGGTAATCTAGCAGTACATAGTTTAAGTATATCCTTCTGTTCAAAAATGTCAAATTCTTCCCGGTTCTCACAATCATCCTCTTTTATTTCTGTCACTGAACAACGCAGAGAGCATACGGAGTATTGATATCCAACTCTATCTCACATCCGGATATTCCGAAAGATGCATGTTCAGTCAACATTTCACAAGCTCTAATGCATATGAACAGGTGTCTGAAATTAAAATTTGTCTTATTCAATACATCTGTACCAATTCAATGCTAATCTTGGGTCATTTTAGAAACCAGCGAGCAGACATAAAACCATATACCATCTGGAATGACAGCGGCTTTTGTACCATTGCGAGGCCGCATGTTCAATCCCCCAATTTACTCTACTCATGTCATCCGAGTAGTTGTGTGTCCAAGTAAAACAAAATAGAAAAAATACATTAGTGTGTAGAGCCAGAACTATAAGGAGAAATTATGAACATGTTGTTCTTTTCGTAAAGCAGTAAACTTAGGATATTCCATCCATCCATCCATCCAAAACACCACGAAGGAGGAATAGCGGCAATCCCATAGAACTGTGCCTCGCGTGTGCCGTGGAAGAAACCCGGTGAGAAGCAGTGTGTCGAGGGAAGCGAGGTAAGAGACGCATTGAAAATAAGAGTCATGCTCATCAAATATAGAAGTTATGCATGATAACCATGCCCCAATTCTTCAACACATGTTCCCCAGGTAGTATGAATCCACATATCACATGCGTACATATCAACCAGGGAACTTATATGCGACAGGATAGCCCATACGCTCCACATGTTCAAACCTCCATATCTCTAATAGACGAATGACACGTTGAGGTAAGATTTGATTCATACCAAGGAAACCATTACCGCCGCGCTGCGCAATTATTTTGTAAAGCCATCTACGAGTAGAATCGTTTTCTGCAAGCCAAAGTTTGCGTTCGTAAGCAACCGAGAGAAACAACCAAAGTACACTATAGACGATCATATGAAATGCCAAGCCCCAAAAAGTATCCCAGGCGTTTGGTATTCTTCCAGGCTTTGGATTAAATAATACAGAGAGAAGTTTAGGTCCAGTTTTGGGTAGTCTATCAGCATCCGGAGGTTCTCCAGCTGCATTATCGTCGTCGGAATCGTCATCGTCATCAGGAGGTGGTGGGTTCCAAGGGCCCACTCCGATAGTCATTGCAGGGAACCGACTAAGAAAGCTCAACGTACGCTTACACCAGTGGAAGAAAAGAATGAGGAAATTGAATTCGACCAAGAGCCAGCAAATGACGGGATTGTGAGCGAACACTCGGAATGGCGTATAACGAATTGGCCCCGGGATATCTTTGCCTGGTTTATCGACGAATATGCTAGGTCCTGGCACAGGTATCTCACGATCAACATATTGAATAGGACCTGGGACCTGAACTTCGATAGTAGGACCTGGAACGAGAATTTCAGGGCCGGGAATGTGAACTTCTCGAATCACTTCTACTTCTTTAATCTGAATTTGAATCTCAGGACCAGCGGCAGGGCCATGCCAGCGACGTCTGGTTTTTTTGTTGATGAGTTGGAGATCGGGACTACCTTCTCCTTCTCCCTCCACCACTTCCTCCCCTTCTTCCTCATCCTCGTCTTCAGAAGAGCTGCTGCTGCTACTCTCGCTAGAATCTTTGCTACCTGTCGCTGAATTTTCACCGCTCTCACCGTCCTTGGGTTGATAAGTTTCTGGGGCTGGGTCGAAAACTGGAATTTGAGCCTTTCGAGTGTCTATAATCTGTTGTATGATACTGCGGCACATCTCGATATAGTCTCTCATCAGCTTTTGCACTTCTGGTGACGCTCCAACTCCTCCTTTTGCCACCAGATCTTTGCTGCCCTTTTCCATGCCTTCAAGAAGCGCCTGAGTTTCCTGCTCTTTTTTCTCCAATGCCTTTTGTATCTCTTTGTTTTCTTTTTGAATCTGTCTAGCATCGTTTCTGTAATTATCGGTTCTTTCCTTTTCAGCGGCCACACGTTTTGTGAGCTTTTCGTTCTCGGTTATTTTTTCCGCCAAATCTTCCTTGTAGTTTTTCAACTCGTAAGTCAATGTCTCGGATTCCGCTTGCATATCTTCCATTTTGGTCTCCAATTCACCGATAACCTTTTGGAGCTCTAATATATTGCGCTTCAAATCACCCTTTTCTCCCTCCATAGCCTCACATCGGGCTTCTCTAGCAATGCACCTCTGTTCCCTACCATTCGCTTGAGTTTCCACATATTCGAGGTATTTGTCATTCTCTACAATCTTTAACTCCAACCTTGTAATTTCCCGTTGGAGATTCTCTACAGTAGTAGCATTATCGTCTCTTGCCGCGGCCATTTTATCCTGTAGGTCAAAGTGTTTCTCTCTTAGGTCCTCGTACTCGTTGGTATGCTTCTTTTTCTCTGCGGTATATCTTTCTTCGAGATTTCGCTTCTCTTGAATGTATCTTTCTTCGAGAACTGCGAAATTTTCGTTCTTTCTCTTTTCTTCGATATAGCCTGCTTCTAGTTTGGCAACGATAGGTTCAAAAGCTGCAAGATCAATATGTGCTGCTTGAAGTCTTTGGTCATAGGATTCGAGCTGGGCGACTCTTTTCGACACCTTCTCTTCCTTTTGTTGGGCCAACATGCGCGCTTCTTTGAGCTCCCATTCAAGCTGCGTTTGCTTTGTTCGATGTGCGACGCAATCGGTCCTGGGACAAGGCTTCAAAGGTCTGTACATTCCAAGGTTAGCATTGTTACACTCATCACGTGAATTGTTGATTTATAGTACTTACTTGCCATCCTTCTGCTTTTGAGCTGGCTCATCGTCGAGATTGAAGGTAAAAGTCGCGCCCTCAATGGCCGTCGACTGAACATTTCCGAATTCCATAGACATTGTTTCGTTGATTGTTAATAATTTGTATGATAATTTGGGTTCTGGAGACAGGAAAGGGAGGGGTTAATTTTACGAGAAGAAAACTTTATGTGTGAATTTATACCATTCGATTATCAATCTCTTATAGTTTTCTATCGTACGGTTGTAGTTTGTCGATTGGTTGTTCTAGTTGTACTGACTTTCTTCTTCTTAGGGTACGGGCGTTTGTGTTGTCGTCAAATTCACTTTTGCCTCGCGCACGCAATATCAGATGTTGCTAGGTATAGAGGCAAGCGAGTAGAGTGAATAGGAAACCAACTAGTAGACATCGAATTTTTCACTGGCAGTAAACAGTTCGAAACTCAGCAAATGTGTCTGCTAGACTTAAACTTTGACTTCTGTCCAATGTGACATCACTTCTGATGTTCGATATAATC
Source organism: Botryotinia narcissicola (assembly GCA_004786225.1). Lineage (NCBI taxonomy): Eukaryota > Fungi > Ascomycota > Leotiomycetes > Helotiales > Sclerotiniaceae > Botryotinia > Botryotinia narcissicola. The sequence continues at coordinate 23,765 of PQXJ01000171.1, read as the reverse complement.
TTCAAACTTTAAAAGCACCAGTTTCGCCTTACAAATACTGTCTCCCCAGTGACTGAAGTGTAAACGATGATAAATTGATGTATGCAACCATGATGCTTTGGGTTTGAGCTTTTGAACATCGAAACTGGCCCAGAATGTCAGGAGGCATCGGCTGTTAGCTTGGAGATCTGAACTCTGAACTCTGCAATCTGAGAGTGTAGAGCATTGATATATGTTATGATTAGCTACGTAGATAGGTATAGGTGTATATAATTTCAATCCCGAACTAATTCTGTGATCGTTAGGACACTGGTTTTTTGATACTTGTTGGCTATATATACAGTGGGATTTGCATCTTTCGTTTTCATCATGCGAAGAGTTGATGCCAGACTTTTAAGTCCAAGATTGATCTACCTGGTATGTTAATCATTTCATACGGGTTGCAAGACAACAGAACAGCTATAGATGCAAGAATATTGAAAGGAAACATGGATGCAGTGGCAATTCGTCCCAGAGAGGAAGGCGGGGGGCTTGCAGTCGCACGGTGAAAGCACCTGCCTTCCCGAGAATACCAAAACGAGGAAAACACCATTATTACTTCCTTTCTTCTTCCTTTCAAATTCTATATGTTCAAGTCTAGAGTAAGAGGTTACCTGGTGATCATTCCGTATATATCCATTGGCATTGGAAAAGGATGAAGTGAACAATGATCCTAAATGCATTGCATACCTAGGTAGAATACACAATGCCATGAAACTCTTCAAGCATTTTCAATTTTCAACTTCATCTTAAAGCAAGTCTGCCTTATAATTGATAAGATCAGTATTTACCACAATCTTCCAACTTCTGTTTCCCAGTGATTTCCCATTAGCTCAACTTCCCATACGAATCTCAGTAACTAGCAAAAACATCAAAACCTACCTACGAACCTCGACTCAGTGCCTTCTCATCTCCATCATGTAGCAAAGCTCTGCAGAAGCGTCACGTCCTCGAACATTCGATAACACAGTACTACTAACTCCACGCTAGAATTTTAATCGATCTCTTGACCGTGTATTGAAACTTGTAATTTGTACCTGCGCGGCCAGAACTTGGTAGTACACCGGGAGACTACCTAGGTGGATACTAAAACAATATCCATAGCGCTAGTACTAAAGACGTAGTACCGAGCTTAGCTCTTAACATAGCCCGAGGGGAGTTCACTTCTTCTCTTCCCTCCTCTCATTTCTCCTCCTATTACAGCACATCATCCCAGAAATTAGATTTCACACGCAAAAGATCACAGAAAATTATTAACAAAGCAGCAGGAATATTGGTAAATGTGTAAATCATAATAAAGGGAAGCAGTCAAATATGACATTGAAAGCCAATTCTGCAGAACCCCGTTCGCAGAAATCCAAATCAAATCCCCGCTCCATCAAGTCATCCATTCCCATAATTTCATAGCCGAATCCCCCAGATCAATCTCATCATATCATGCAGGACTTCTTAAACAGAAGCGCTAGTAGCGAAACCAAATGAAGGTCCACTCTTGTCAAAAACACCATAGTAAGCATTGAAGAAAACATCTCCATAGACGTTCTGACTACCGCCACCTACACTTTGAAGCGAGCCGTAACAAGTGTTTCCATCCGCAACTGCAAAATTCATCAAGGAACTCGGAATTGTCACATAGTCAGTTGGACCGACTTTGAACGACAAGGTAGGGAGAGTAGCATCGCAAGGGAATATGTATCCTCCATAAGAGCTGGAGTAATTGGCACCAGAGACTTGAGCGTAGTATGCAGTATTAACGGCGTCGCTCATGAGGATAAGTGTGGTTCCTGTATCGGCAATACCAGTGTATCCTGATAAGCTGCGGATGGTAGAGCCGACTTTGTAAGATGCAGATGGGAATTCCCAGAAACCGTTTTTGGAGTCGACAGGGGTATACGTGATATTTCCAGTGTATTTGGAAGAGTCGGTATATCCGAAGTCGTATGCTCCATCTGCATTCAATGGGAGGTAGGCGGCGAAGAGTGGGGAACTAAGAGAGCTCTCGGCATTGTCAAAGAAGGTGGATTGAGCTCTTGGTTCAACTAATTGATGTGAAGTTAGGCGATGCGGTCTTCTTATCGAGTGATTATCTAGGCCGCGAAGACTTACCAGTGTTAATACTGCTGAAAGCCATACCGATGAGTCCATCAGATTCATCAGTGACAAATGAAGAAGAGACTTTGTTGGCAAGTTCAACTGCTTGGCCAGTGACTGTAGTCTCACCGATCTTGACGGTATCTGTTCCTACAGTGCCACTGGCTCCAGATCCATCGGCATACTGGATGCTCCAGGTGTAACCCGAGAGAGCCTTGAATGTGGAACTCTTGCTTGAGGTGTAGCTGAAGGATTTGTTAGTTCTTGACTTATGCTATCTCATTTGGTATGAATGATTCCTTACATGTCATGACCTCTGCGAGAGGAGGCAGCTAGAAGAGAGGAGAAAACCCATCTGATAGAATAGTCAGTAAATTTGGTAAAATAAGGTGAGATGCATTGATCGTCACTTGAAGTAAAATTGAACCTCTAGGATCATGGTTTGCAGGGTGAGGGTTTTCTAAGAACTGTGACACTTACAAGTCTGCCGAACCAGTGTCCAAATCAAGGTTGAGAGTTTGACCTCCAACGATAGTAGGAACGAGATACTCAACACCATTGACTGGGAAAGCTGGAGCAGAAGAATCCTGTCTCTTTTGGAGTGCCGATATGAACGCATCAGACATTGGTTGGGTAGGCTGAATGTGGTACTTGGCATAGGCCTTGAGCAAAGATGCAGTACTATTGCGAACATAATTCGGATTGTGAATTGCTGTTACACTGTGAGATGCTGAACCGGAAGAGGTAGCTCCTGGAGCTGTAGTTGGAGCTGCTTGGGCAATTGCTCCAAGAGCGAGGAAGGCTGTGATGTGGGAAAGCATCTTTGACAAGTTCCGAGGGCGATGTACAGATTGAAGATAGAGTGGTAGATCCTTGAGTTGGGGACTTGGTGAGGACTTGATAAGGACCTGGTAGCAAGAGGATTCATCGTCTTCTTATAATAGCCTTATTAGCGGCCGATTATCACTACCTAGGTATTTCATACCAGGGAACACCGATGTGCCCTAAAACTTTCTTTAGATTTAATCGTCCTACGCAACCCCCCACTACTCGTTCTGTCTCACACGAGTAGTTAATTATTGCGCCATATCAAAAAGACATTACAAAAGTACCTAGGCAATGATCTCGTGGCCGGTAGTCAGGCGAATCCAAATGGCTTCAGATATGGCAGATTGAAATCTTTCTGGTCCAATCGTGGGACAAACCTGCGACCATTGCATAGGGTACAAAGCTAGTATCGTCGCATCTCTCCGAGGACGGTGGAATTCCTTCTGAAAAGCATAACTTGCCTGCAGTAGCAAATTCTAAAGCACAGAAGGCGGGTAGCGAACCCGTGACAATAGGAGGTTTATCGAGGGGCGGAGAGTCACTTCACCGCAAAGAAAGATCTGCACTTTGTTCTCCAGTAAAAAGATTGTGTTGTGCCACAACTACAAAAATAGACTGATTTACTTTGTGAAATAATGAAGAAACGATCTCAAATGCCGGGCGTCGTGTCCAGCAGTGGCTGGGAACTCAAGTAGGCAATGATGTAAACCGACACACTTGTGGGAATAAGCTTCGATGTAAACCCTCGTGAGCTTTACTTGTACCTGATCTACATTGGCACGTGAAGCAGGGATTGTATGAGCACGACCACGTCGACGTGGTTTCCACTCCAACCGTTGATCATACACGTTATGGCAAGAATGCCCTTAAACTTGAAATCCATCTAATCTTGTGAAGGAAGTTGAGTACGAGATAGAAACAGTTAGCGATATCTAGCAATTGAGGGTTTGACCAAACACAAGATGTCGTGACACCTGACCATAATACTCCCGCAACTAAGTAAGTCCCGGAGGTACTTGTCGCCTACGATAGGAGGGATCACCGAGGAAGAGGGGATACAAAATTTGTAGATAATAGGAAGGTTTTGCAGAATGGTTAGTTTGCACCTTGGCGAGTCTAGAGAGACACTAGCATGAACTTTGTGTTGCAGGAGGAGCTGGAGGCTTCGAGATTTGATAGTGTGGCGGCTGTGTGGCTGATTCCTTCCGCTAAGATATCGATAATGTTTATTTATTTTTATCAATGATTTCATGTTTTTGGAGTAGATACCTAATAGTGATTACTAATTTAGTGATAGACACTACCTATGTCGTGGAACAATAATCAGTCATACTGACAAAGTAGAGCTAAAAGGGGACAGGAAGCGAGGAAGTTAAGATGTCGCGAGTTTCATTCAATGGGAGAATTCAGTTGCAATATCACAAGGTAACTCCAGAATCTACCCATGACTTGACGGGTTCGCGGGCATCCGGAGATAGGGATTGACCAACAGGATTATTCTTCAATGAGTATTCCAGTAGATAGTAATGATTACTTTAGACAGTGATAAGTTTTGTTCAACTAAATTGTTCTGATGATAGACGGTTATTACTCCTGGACTGTACATTATTAGTTTGATGGAACATTCAAGTAAGATAAACACTCAAAAAGAGGTTAGTTTTCTATTCAAAGTGATTATGATTATCTCGAGTTAAAATTCTAGGTGAATCTGGTTCATCTACGTTGCAAAATCAAGTATCGTTTTTGGTTTTGGAGTTGAATATTATGTATAGGTAGTGATAGATGGGCCAATGCCCAATTTATCACCACCTTCACAAAAAGATCTTGAAAGATTGCTTGGGGATATGTAAAGTTGACATTACATGCATTTTTGTATCTCCTACATCTTCTTTAACAATAACCGGACAGGCAAGGCAGGCGCTGCTTTCTACACCTTCATAGTATCCCCCTTGTACGCAGAATGGCTGTAGTATTCAAGCCTTACTCATGTTCCGCGGCTAGGCGGCCAACTGGAATGAGAATTGCTAGGTGAGGTGCATCAACATCATCAAAATGGTGTCCAGTCCCGAAAGGAGATAACCTAGCAACGTTTCATGTGAAAACAAGAACAATACACGAGCGAACACAACGAAACACAAACGGACCCTATCAGTTGGAAAAGTGTACCAAGAAGAAATGATAAGGTTTGAATAGTATACAATGTTGGATAAAGATGGTGTACAACCGCACAGAACTTGATGGAAAACTCATCTGACTAGAATTGGAATGATCCCTCTGAGTCTGTGGATTATGTATGCTGCGCGAGAGATATGTTTTGCGCGTGAATGCTGAACTGAAATCAGGCAAGTGTGTCAAGTAAAATTTATGAAGCGCGAACTCGCCGCCCGATTGTTGATAGATTATAATCGCGCTTGTTTTCGAAGGTGTGGTACACAGTGATCGATTTTCAAACATTTGCGACATGTTTGTTACAAATTATACACGACCCAAACTCCAAGCAATGCCGTCACTTCATATCTAACCAAATAATATTGTCGTACGACCGGAAAAAGAGTATTTGCTTCGGGTAATGAATCTCTAACCCCTGCTCTTGGTATTGAGAATGAGCGCGACAATCAAGCTAAGATAGCGAATTAGTACGTAGCCAATGTGACAATTTGAAGATAAATTTTGTGAAGTGAGCCTTCCCGTATAGTCCCAGAACCTCGCCGAAAATCAATATCAAGACCATTCCAACAAAGATTCGTGACTGTTGCATGTATGATCGAACGCCCATATCACCAACTACACCAATTGCATAACCAGCGGCCAGGCCCGTTAATCCAACCGACAAACCACATGCTAAATGCATGAATCCGCTATGAATATGTTAGTATTTACCTGTACAGAGCCCAACAAGATGTGCATACTTGAATAAACTGTAACTCTGGCCAGGAGGAGGTCCCATATCTCCAGCTATAAGGACGGCGATGACGAGAGAGTAGACTGCAATGATACCAGACATGACCACAGGTATAAGTGACTAGATCGAGCACCAAATCAGTACGTGTGGCATTTATGAATCTTCCTGGGTGATTACGCACTTTCATGATCAAGTCAGGTCTAAAGGTACCAACACCTGCAATTCCGATACCAGACTTTTCCGTGCCATATGCTGCACCGATACCTTGAGGCTATTAGTGAACGGTGCGATAAGTTTGGGCTTGAGAGGTGATGGCATACATCCGAAAGTCATCGCAAAGGCTATACCAGCCTGTAGAAGCCATTAGCATCATGATATTACCAAGACGACGCATGTTTGAGCTTCGTACCATTCCAAAGAAGGGGGCGAACTTTGGGGCAAGATCTGATTCTGCCATGATTGATTTACTCTGTAAGTGTATTGATGTACTAAAGTTGGATGAAAATTGACAGTTGACAGTTGAGAGGTTGCTAAATGAGTGAGTGTTGTTGTTTGATGAAAGCTATCAAAATCCAGGCTTCAGTTGGGTGGAGCTAAGTTAGTACCTAGTATACAAGCGCCTCCAGCTCTTTTTGATAATCTATAGAGTCACATCTACTATAATCGGTACGGGACTAGTACACACACACCAAAATTACCCAAGGGCGGCTTAGTCACCTAATAAATGACACCCGAATTCGAAAAATATCCAGTTGATTGTTCAAGTCGATACTTCGTAGATATGTACCTGTACCTATGGAATTGATATCATGTTCATGCATACAATAATAATAATAAATACAATCACAATCACTCTTCCCAATTCAATTACCAGAGATCTGGTTGCACAGACTGATAAAGTGCTGATCCTCCAGGAGTTCTTACGACTACTCTGCCTTTGATTCCAAGTGTGTTCTTTACTGTCCATTCTCTAGCTTTATGAAGTAGTGTTGATTGAGACTTCCAAGCTTCGAAAAGGAAGAAGGATTCCTCTCTCGCCGCATCCGAAAGCCACACTAATAAAAGGATACGGTACCATCCAATGCTCCTGCGCGCCGCCAAAAAAGAACTTGAACTAGCTAAAAATTTAGTTCCATATACACAACAGCAACACCAATACATTACAATACAGTACAGTTCAGTTCAGTCAGTCCGTCTTCCATAACTTGGAATCCTACTCCTGGTTACCCTTCTAGAGCGACCTTGGAAGGTTCACAAGATTCTATTGAGCCTATCAAGGGAAAGAAGAAGAAGAAGAAGAAGAAGAAGAAGAAGAAGAAGAAGAAGCACACATCTTAACGTTGGCGTCATTCTTCCGACGCTTTTTATCCCATTTATTTATCTCCTCCTGCGAACAAGATAGATAAATAACACGCAATACGACTCTACAAAGCCTTGCTAATCATTCATTCGCTTGAGCTGATCAACTACATACCACCCCAACTCATCCTCCGACTCCGAAACAACAAAGTTAATCATTATCTTACCCGTATCTCAACCTCAACAACCACCTCGAATCAACTCGACATTGGAATTTTAAGCCCCGTACTAGTGAATGTCATAATAGGGTCCATAATACCATCGGTCTTGAGGTTGTCCCGGGGATAATTCCCTCGGCTTCGAGTCTTGGCTCCTCATTCTAGGCCAACAGAAGGATCAACGAATAGAGTTACATTGCATTCACACAGCAAATATACTCTTTGGCATACAAAATGGCAGATTATCAGCAAGGGCGGGGGAATAATGGTCGCCCGAATGAATATGGTCATGCTTCGAACTATCAACGGGAAACCGCTTTCTCAAATATCTTCGGTGCTGCCCCTCTTCTCGGCCGATCGCAAACCATGACTTCATCTGTGTCTCCTCCAATTATGCCTCAGGGTCGTACACAAACGATTTCTTCGCAGATGTCAGGAATGCAAGGCGGGATGCCTCCCAGACAAGCTCCGGGCCAGGGCGGATATCGGCCTCAACAGGGGAACAATATGTCAAATGGAGGTGGCATGGCCAATGGCTATTATCAAGGACCCCGACAACCACCTCCTGGACAAGTACCTTCTCAACCACAACCTCATTCGTTGCCACAGCAGGTTCGTAGCGATCGAAGACCGTACCCTACTCCTCAGCGCATTGCCCCCCAACAACCATTTCCTCCTAGACCCCAACAGCAGCGATATTACACAGGCAATGCTCCAGCACTCGCCTCCGATCCCTATCGGTCTCAATCGATGGCGAGTATACCTAGGCCACAAATGTACCAACCGCCACCTAGCAACTTCAATCAAGCTCCTGCCAATGCGTTTCGGCAAGCTCAATACCAACACCAACCCGCAAAAACAACCGCTCTCGGACGAAATATTCCAGAGAGACCTGATGAGCGCACGATGTCATTGACTACGTATCCACAAGATCGTGACCAGCATCAAACTATGAGTGGACGAGTGATTCCAAATCGACGGACTTCGGGGAATGGGCCGCATGAGCTACCAGTTTTTTCTATCCCCCCTCCTGTTCCCGCAACTGCAACACGGACTGCTAGTATGTCCTCTACTGTTGCGCCAGATATGAGCCGATCAATGTCTATGGCTTCAACTATTGTCCCACCGGAGCATTCGGATGTCTTAACGCATCGGCCTTCGGCCAAATCAATTAGCAGCACGGCCGGAGGATCATCTAGACACAAAGCTCCTCTGGTATATCCGGCACTATTGTCACGGGTTGGCGACTGCTTCCGAGAAAAAATCTTAGTCGGTGATAGAACGAAGAATGACCTCACATACAAAAATGCTTTCAGTGGAGCGGAGGCGGTGGACATTATCTCGTATATCATCAAGACTACCGATCGAAATCTTGCCTTGTTGCTTGGACGAGCTCTTGATGCCCAGAAGTTTTTTCACGATGTGACTTACGATCATCGATTACGTGACTCTGCTACAGAGATGTATCAATTTCGAGAAACGATGATGGACGAACCTCATGAAGCACCAGAAGTCAATGGCGTGTTCGTTTTACTCACCGAATGTTACTCTCCAACGTGTACCAGAGATCAGTTGTGCTATTCGATAGCTTGCCCTCGTCGACTTGAACAGCAATCTCGATTGAACTTGAAGCCACAGCCTGGTCTTCGTCGCGAAAAGTCCGATGCAAGTCTGCATGATGTCGACGAACCTGACGAGCAAAAGCTCTGGATTAACACAGTCTCCCAAGAAATTGCGGATAGCGTTGGTGAACGGGAAAAGAAACGCCAAGAAGTCATTTCAGAGATTATGTACACCGAAAGAGATTTTGTTAAGGATCTCGAATATCTACGAGACTTTTGGATTCTCCCATTACGCTCAGTCAATCAACTCTCTCCATCACCTATTCCAGAGGCTCGAAAAGAGAGAATAGTCAGAACCATATTCTCAAATATTGTTGATCCGCCGAGTATTCATGCTATCAGTTCTAAATTTGCCGAAGCACTCACAGAACGCCAGCGGAAGCATCCTGTTGTGCAATGTGTTGGTGATATATTCCTTCAGTTTGTACCTCAGTTTGAGCCTTTTATAATATACGGATCAAATCAACTGGCGGGAAAATTTGAGTTTGAGAACGAGCGATCTTTGAATCCCTCGTTTTCTAAATTTGTAGACGAGACAGAGAGGCGAAAAGAGTCAAGAAAGCTTGAACTGAATGGTTATCTAACGAAGCCGACAACAAGACTTGCCCGTTACCCACTCTTGCTAGATAATGTTCTTAAGTATACCGACGATGGAAACAAGGACAAGGAAGATATCCCGAAAGCCATGAAGATGATTCGTGAACTCCTCACCAGGGTCAATGCCGAATCTGGAAAAGCCGAGAATCGCTTCAACCTGAAGCGATTGCACGAACAGCTTCGTTTCAGGCCCAATGAGCGTGTAGATCTGAAGCTTACTGACGAAAACCGAGAGCTCATCCACAAAGGACCTTTGAAGAAGACACCAACAGATCCGACTGACATTCAGGCCTACCTTTTCGACCATGCTGTTCTTCTCGTACGTGTCAAGACAGTGGCAAAGAAGGAGGAAATTAAAGTATATCGCCGCCCAATTCCTCTTGAACTGTTGACTATTCGCGAAATGGATGAGTTTATGCCTAAACTTGGAGTTGTGAAACGCCCGTCATCAAGTTTGATTCCTAGCAAGACTCCTACAAATGACAACAGTAAGAAAGATGGGTTCCCCATCACCTTCAGGCACCTTGGTAGAGGTGGGTATGAGTTGACACTGTACGCAAGCAGTGCAGGGATGAGAAACAAATGTATGGAGCACATAGGTGAACAACAAGCCATATTACGTGCGCGAGGCGATTTCTACAATAAATCTATCATTTCTAGTAGCTTCTTCACGACTGCGAATAGGGTCAACTGTGTGGCACCGTTCGATGGTGGACGTAAACTGATATACGGTACGGACTCGGGCATCTTCGTTTCTGATCGCAGATCAAAAGATGCTGCTGCAAAGCCACTTCGAGTATTGGATGCTACCAGTGTCACACAGATCGATGTCCTCGAAGAATACAACCTTCTGCTGGTTTTATCTAATAAATCTTTGCAGTCTTATCCTCTTTCTGCGCTGAATCCGAACGAGCCTGCACTTTCAAAACGGCCTAAGAAAATACAAAGTCATTGCAACTTCTTTCGCACAGGGATATGCTTAGGCCGCCACCTTGTATGCTGTGTTAAATCATCGGCTTTGTCGACCACTATTAAAGTATTTGAGCCCAACGACGCGATGTCCAAAGGGAAGAAGCAAAAAGGGTTCAAAATGTTCAGCAATGGTCAAGACGAGTTGAATGCATTCAAAGAATTCTATATTCCAACAGAATCTTCGTCCATACATTTCCTCAAATCAAAATTATGTGTAGCTTGTGCACGTGGTTTTGAAGTAGTATCTTTGGAAACTCTAGAGACTCAATCACTTCTCGATCAGGCAGATACATCGTTGGACTTCGTTGCTCGAAAGGAGAACGTACGACCAATACATATTGAGCGGTTGAACGGAGAGTTTCTTCTCAACTACTCCGAATTCTCTTTCTTCGTCAATCGCAATGGATGGCGAGCTAGACCCGACTGGAGGATTGATTGGGAGGGACTACCACAGAGCTTCGCACTTTCATACCCTTGGATACTCGCCTTTGAACCGAACTTTATTGAAATTAGGAATATTGAGACTAACGCTGTTCATATTGTTCCTCATAAGAGCATTCGTATGCTGCATACGAGCACTCGAGAGGTATGTGTCATCCTAACATTCATGCGTGAATTTGTAAAAATACTGATTGATTGTAGATCATATATGCTTATGAGGATGAGCGAGGAGAGGATATCGTTGAGGCTATCGATTTTTGGCCAGCTGGACGTAAGCCCGAAGGTCAGCCGATTTCCAATGGTGCCGATTTCCGTGATGGGGGGCATCCTCCAACATCCTCACGTCATTGAGCTTGATTTTAAGCCTATCCCGTACAATTATAATAATATGAATACCCACGCCATAATCATCCTCATCTCGATTCTCAGGTTTAGAATTACATGACATCTGATAAGTTTCTCTCAATCTCTTCTATTATCTCCTATTTGTGCTGGACATGCTGGTTTTACAGCCAAAGTCGTGCATAATACTTCGGCTCATTTTACAATCTATCGACTTATTGAAGAAATGAGATACCATTTCCCAAGCACGTGGACTTTTATTTTGCTAGCGGTGGCTGAAGTTGTTCCTCAAAGTGAAGAGCAAAGGATTCTTATGAAGTCAAGGAAAGATGTTAGGGTATGGGAAAGGGGCGACAGGTGTCAATCAGTGGAAAGGGGAAAAGAAGATGAGATTCCTTCCACTACATCTTTTGATTTTCTCAATTTTTTAACTTTTTTGACACTCGATTGGTTTAATAAAGGCACGCATGATATCTATGTTTCTGTACATTGCAGTTGTAGTCTTATGAATAGAACATGTGTTTCTTCGCTCGTTGACATTGAACTTGGTGAGTCTATTTATTTGTGATTGTTGTTTCAGTAAAACTACGTAGAAGTTGACATATGATGATGTATTCAAGATACTTTCTTGTAAGCCGCAAGATTGGCAGAATTATTGTATTCTAATCAAACAGTTATCGTGTATAAGTTAGAGAGGGTAGGTGGACTTTGAAGTTAAAAAAAAGTATATAAATTTGTGCAGCCAACTGACTTGTCTATGAATGTTCCATTGTTGGCTGACCGGATGTACACCAACCGAACCATTCTGCCCCTCCCTATTTGATCTATAATCTATGAGAATTTGAGTGCTCTATTCATCTTTCATCATCTCTCGTTGTGCTCGCAAAACCTTACTCCTTTGCTTGATCATGTGTGTGAATAAAATATATGAACCTGCATCTCGTTAGCGTCCCCATGTCTTCGAGATTATCACCATAAAACATACCAGGAATATAAATCAGCAGAATAGCTTTCAAAACTAAAGGATACAGAGATCCATATGTCTCTCCCGCAGGTTCAATAGCTTTATAAATCAACCAACATTCACTACTGATCCCCAATGGATATAAAACGAAGAAGGTATTATAGCGAAACCAAGTAACAATATCGGGCTTGTATCCACTAAGTGTAATAACGAAGTAAGAGTATCGAATTACTTCGGTGACACTCCATGCAATGAGCATTGTAGAGTACCTGGTGCTTTTTGCTACCCATGGAAATGGGTTGACGATGAACCAGACGAGGAGGAGTCGACTAGCTACTTGCATACCGGTTGTACTAATTGGGGCTCGTACAACTCCTACAGATTGAGAATTAGCATTTGCTCAATCACAGCCGCGTACAAAATGACGGCGAAAGAAAGAAAGAAAGAAAGAACGAACGAACCAAGAGCTGCATGCACAACCTCCAAAAGTGCCATGGTTTGTGTCCATTTTACAAAAGTACCGACAGCAGGATATAAACGCCCGAATCCGACGAGTGGGACAAGGAGAACTACTCGGCCCAAAACGACGAGCCAGAGAAGTGCGGACACAAAGTTGTAGTGGATTAGGTATTGGGTTTTACGATTGGAGGACTGGAGGGGTTTAGGACCACGCTTTTTGACGGGGGGTGAGCGGGTATCTTGGGGATCCATGGTTGCAATCGCGGCGGGAGAGAAAGGGCTTGTGTTGGGCAGAGAGAGGAGTGCGAGTGAGTAAAAAAAAGCTTGTTGTTGACCTTGAAGCTGAGTTGAATGAAGGAGGGAGTGTGGTGTTTACGTGTTGAGGATTGATAGACAATTTTTGGAGCTTGGGCCATCTGGTACACCGAGGCCAATAAGCAAATTGAGCGAATGTGGTAGATCTCGAGGTAGATGTCGTCACCATTTTCTTGTTCCTAACAAATTCATAATTCAAAATGTACTTCATATTTTTGCTTCTTTCGGAAATGATTTGGTTGAGTAGTTGAAAGCAAGTCTCGAAATCTCACTCTGGGCGGACATCTACACTGCTGGAGAGCACATCATGCTACTGGCTGTGTCCCAACCTCTTTTTCTCTCCATTAAGAAGATATCACCACTTCATTTAATGTGGTTGAATTGTGCAGACCGCATTGAATGTTCACTTGATGGTCTCAAATCAACCCATGTTCGCGATGAAAGATTGGCGTTGAAGCATTATTTCGCGTCTAATGGGCAAAGTCATTGTCCTCTGTAGTCTTGTTGTTCTTCCTTCTTCCGTTTCGTCAATTTTCTTCCACGCCTTTTCCTATATCTCATTTCATCCAATACATAGCACATTATACATTTATCAGATGGTTGTCTGTAAAGGCCATCACATCTGCGCCCGTATCACAAACGAGCGGCACAAGGCAGCACTACTCGTCACCATATTTACATTTCATCTCGTCTGTCACGCAATAGTCAACCCAACAATATGTCGTTCCTGGTGGGCTGATACAAAGATGCGAACTGTTTTGTACTTGAAACAGTATCTTCAGTGAATATATTCGATAAGAACAGCACCCTGACGAACCATAATCGCGGGACCAATAGTCACCAACCAACACGCGCCGTACCTTGAGAATTGCGGCCCAGGGGAGTATTGCAATCTCATGTATCTCGGGACATAGGAAGGATATTTTTGTAATGTTATTTGTGACTTTTCAGCCTTTCAGCTGCATAATCTAAAGTTTGCTAGGAAGTAAATCTTAGAAATGATGCACTCCGTCTCAACCATGTCGGGATACTTCCAATGTAGATACAATTGCATAATCTATAGAAGAGGTGGATTTCCCAGTTACTTTCAAAATAATATTCTTATTAAACTGTATACAGCAGGACTGTGTTACAAAATCTCATCAAAGACCAGTTCCCAAACACTTCTCAATCGATAATACTCAAACTATTTCAGACTTTCAACTAAACCATTACAATCTCAACCTCTCCACGGCGATCACATCATGGTTTCCGCCTACCCAGATCTTAAATTACCTATAGGACATGACTTTGGAGATGAACAGACACAAGCAGAGCTCGAGCTCATGGATGAGCTGCACAAGTTGGGTGTCTCCAAATATGTGAATTTACCTCAAGTATGTCTTTTCTCTTGTGTATGTTACTTTTAATTTACATTTTTTAGTTAATTGTTGTTGGAGATTAAAGTGTTGGTAAAAGCTCAGTGCTCCAAGCTGTGACAGAGATTCCTTTTCCAACCGATGATAAGATGTGCACTCGCTTTGCAACCGAGATTGTGCACAAAAGAACTTCGCCAAGTGACACAGTTTCGGTGACCGTTGAGATCATTCCTGATTCCAATGAAACTCAAGAGCGGAAGGAGTTGTTGTCCTCATGGCGTCCATTAGCTTTCGGGCCTACGCTTGATAAGGAAACCATGAATTCTATATTCAAGCAGGTTCGGCTCGAGACAGATATTTTTCTCTACAATATAGTTACTTACAAGTGTATAGGCAGAGTCTGTCATCATTGAAGACCATGCCGATGTCCGGCCTGGTAGAAGACCGAAATACAGTAGATTAAGTAGCTCTGTGCTACGCATAACTAAACGTGGCCCCGACGAGAAGAATTTTGCGATTTTATACATACCTGGTCTTGTCCGCGGTGAATATTACCATCATTTACTTATATTTATAAAGCTGACAGTGTATACCAGGAGATTCCAAAAACACGGAGCATCAAACAGCCAAAACTCTTGTCCAGCATTACATGCATAATCCAAGAAGCATCATTGTGTACGTTCTGGCCCTCAGAAATTATCTTATTGGTCATTCCACTTACAACATCAAGGGCTTTTATAGATGTGATCGATCTCGAAAGGCAGGAAGTCCTGCATATGCTCGACGAGATAGAGGATAAAGAGTCTAGGATAGTTGGAGTTATCAACAAGTGTGATACCAAGCAAATGCAATCACACGACTGGGTAAATTGACCCAATATTCCTATACAATAACTTATTGACAACCTTCGCAAGGTTTTTGAGCTCATCAAGAATGATGACCAATCCCCACGATACCTGAAAGAAGGGTGGTACGGTTTGCGTAACAGGGCACCAATCGAAGCCAACAACAGCGATGCAGAAAGAGATGCTATCGAGGATGCCTTCTTTTCAGGCGATGAATGGAATCGATTGAATAAAAAGAGGCTTGGCAGACATCATCTACGAAGCAATCTGATAAAGATTCGGAATAGACATGTGAAACAGAGTATACCCATTCTTCTATCCGAGATCAAAGCAAAGCTTGCCCTGTGCAACAATGATATCTCCAAACTAGGGCCACCATGCGATACCAATTTCCAGCAGTTTACTTTGATAAATGGAATTGCAACGAAGTACTCTAGAATGGCGGAAAACTCTTTAAATGGCAACTATCGAGGGCTTAATTAGTCTGATATGTTTGCGAGAAAGCTAATTCGAGATGGGCTTGATAGGTTTTGTACTACATTACAGGCAGAGGGTCCAGTGAAACCTTTTGTAACTTGTACAGCGGAAGCGAAGCTTATCCCTGCCGACGACGGAATGACATGGTCGGAGAAACTCATGAAAGGTATTTAGTAATATTAATATGAGCAACGAGATCATGAAAATGCTAAAATGAATCTATAGATCCAACCTATGGCTGGATACGACAAGTGATTGAGAGCTTTCGCGGGACCGAATTTCCTGGTGACCTCAATCCATTAGTAGTAGACTTTTTATGGAGAAAGCAGACCACAGGCTGGAGAGCCATCGCTGAGGACGCTCTTGCTGAGGCGGAGAGCATTGTTGAACGGGTGAATGAAGCATTGTTTCAAAGTGTTTGCTCAGATGACGATCTTCGAGTTAAGCTGCGGGACTTGTTGCATGCCGATTTCCAGAAAGCATCAGTCGATGCCGCGAAGGAGCTCGAACGTCTGATTGCAGATGAAATTGAAGGTCATCTTTTTACCTTGCATCCCCATTTCACCGCACTACGAATGCATAGACAGCAGAACAGGATTAACGAAGTTACGAGCATTTTGGCGAAGGAAAAAGCGTGGATGAAACAAGAACAAGGCGGTGCACTGATTCCTAATCTATCCATCTCATCGGATAAGATTGTTGGAACTGAGCTGTATCATGATAAAGAGCTAGCGGTAGTGTTGAATACTCATGATAGTCTCGAGGCCTACTATGAGTTGGCTAGATATCGATTCATAGATAACGTTGCAACTCAAGTCATCGAAAGGCTCCTGCTTGGTCCGGATGGTCCATTACGTCTTTTTTCCCCTCAGTATGTATCAGAGAAATTATATGGAGAACAAAATGAGGACGCATTAAGCAATTTAGTTGGCGAGAATCCAAACAAGGCCCAAAAGCGACTTGGCCTCGATTCTGAGAGGCGCAGTCTCGAAGAAAGTATGAAGAGACTTCAAGCTTTCAAAATGCTTTAATGTAACTCTTTTTGGGACTTTTATATACGAAATTGCTATTAGTTTTATGATTTAAGATCACATTTTTACGTGCTACTTGTCTCTCTATTTCCTTTCTTATATTTCCTTATGCGTCGGGGTCTGGTCATTACGACTACGGCCCGCTTAAATGAACCACCAGCAGTTCAGCTAAAAATATCTCGGGCCATGAGGTCTACAACGTCCCGCCCTTCAATTGAATTCCACACCCGCCAATGAACTTTACAAACATGAACCTATCACCCACTCATCAGCCAATACCAAACTTCCTCCAGGGTGACTTCACATCTTAAGAAATGTAGATCATCTGGAAAAAACTTCTAGGCCTGCGTGGTATCGTTGGTGGTATAGTACGATGCTCGGATATTTGTGTTCTTGATGAAAAAGGTGTTGGTACTCTTGAGTATTTAAGATAAGATGCAGTCCTTCATATCATACCAAATCATTCCATCGTCGACCTACCGCATATAACATCCAGTCAAATCGCAGTCTTAACAACTTCTCTGCAATTTCCATCACCAGTTCTACAATGAGAGTGAAGAAGGAATCGGATCCGAAAGATGTAGTGAGAAGAAAGCAAAGTGCCTCTGATTCTTTCGGTCATGATGTAACTGAGCACACATCTACTAGAACTACAAAAATTTCCACTACAGGGCAGACTGTCAACCCGCTTGTGAATATTGTCCTTTTTGGAAAGCAGACTATCACCTATACTGGAGGGGAAGAACCTACTGCGAAGCATGAATCTGGAAGCCATCGGAAGGAACATGAACGGGAACATCGTCGACGTCATCGACATCATCGGCGTCGGGGAAGCGGCGAGCCTAAAGAAAACAGACAGGCCTCTCCCAATCGTCGAAGAGAAGAACATGGTCGAGAAGCACGTAGAGACCGTTCTCGTGATACCATTCGTGGAAAAGAAAGTGACGATGGCAGATCCGAACGAGGAAAGGAACCTGAGCGCGACTTGCGCGAGAAATCGCATGGCCGTAAAATGCATAATGCAGAGGAACATTTTGACTCTGAATATTCTGAGGCAGAAGTTCCTAGACCCCCTGAGAAGACACCCTCTGAAAGAAGCTCTTTGAAGGTACGTAGATCGACATATAGCTCTAGAAAGGGGGCAGCTTTAGAAGATCTTCCAGAAACAGATGCAATTTCTCTCACATCCTCTCAAAAAGCACCTTTTCAAAAAGCAGTCGCTGAGCGGGTGCTTTCTGAAAGAAGCTCTTTAACGGGACATAGTTCCAGACAAAGCTTTAGGCAGGGGGCAGCTTTAGAAGGTCTTTCAGAGACAGATGCAATTCCTCTCGTACCTTCTCGAGAAGCATACGCTGAGGGCAGACGTTCTTCAAGAGCTCCATCTACAGCGGGGCAATCTAGATTATCCCAAAACAATGAACCCTTAATTCCTAGCTCGCAGAAATTAACAGAAGAAAATATGAATCTTTTAGATGGGAAGGCTTCTCAGAATGGTCGTAATTCGTCCTCGCTCCAACATTCTGGACCCAGCTCTCAAGGGGATTATGAAGCAAGTCGTGCGAGACGACATTCGGAAAGGGCAAGTAGTGGCCTATCCAGAAAAATTGAATCGTAGGCTGTCTGCGTTTTACTTGCTTGTTGAACTGGCAATGGAGTTTGGAAAATGCATATGGATCTCACACATCAGCTTCGAGAACAAATTAGAATACATGGTTTTGTTTGTTTGTGTCGGTTCCAAAAAAACAAAATCATGAAGAATCTATTTACTATCCAATTCACTCCATTACACTCGTGGTATTAGTAGTTCAGTGTATAGCGAGGCATAATTTCCCTTTAAATTGCGTGATTTCCAGGTGATAAGATGTATTGCAGAGGATATATATAAGGATTTATAAGCTAGATCCCTTATTGGTTCCCCACGCTGGGCAACCTTATGGTATCCACCCCCACCTGTCCCCTCCTTACGATTTCATCGTTCATGTTATTAACAAGCAATCAAACAATCAAACAAACAGGAAAGAAAACACACAAAAATTACTGCAAAATAACACAGTTCTTAGGACATCTCATATACGTAAATTCACAATGTTGATCACAGGCATCGCTCACGTGAATCTTACGGTGCTACCCGGCACTCTTCACTTGGCCAAGAAGTTCTACGACGAAGTGTTGGGATTCACCTCGGTTCCAGTACCGGTTTTGCAGAAAGATCACCTTGCTTGGTATGGCCGGTCTTTCTCTCCTCACTGTCCCCAGCTGTTTCCTATGATCCTATCTTTCAATTCCAATTCCTATCTCTGTTCATGGAATTATGCTAACGGATCCCTCAAGGTTTGACATTACTCCCCAAGGCCAACAGATCCACATCTCTGATTCTGCATCTCCTTTGGAGCCAAAGTCCTCGCGTCATCCATGTTTCAAAGTCGCGAGTCCAGAGGCTTTGATAGAATTGCAGAAGAGAATTTGGACGTTTTACGAGAGTGAGGAAGCTGGAGAGGCGAGACCAAGAGAGGCTGATAAGCCTGGTGAGGTTGATAGTGGTAAGTCTTTCACGTGGTTCTTTTCTGAAGAGAAGTGGGACTTTGAGAGATAGGTCGGAGAAAGTGCGAGGGGAGAATGAATGTATGAATCACCGATATTGACCGACCTCTTCAGGAGTGAAAGGAGTGGAATATCCTGTCAGATTCTTTGCTAGAGATTTTGCGGGAAATAGGCTGGAATTTAGTTCGTAGTACAACTTAGTACAATTGGCTATTGTAAGTGTCCCATTTTCGTCCCTATATCGATCATTTCCAATCATATCGAAAGTGGTTACAGGCGACTCTGTAAACTTTCTCTTTTATTGCCGGTCTAAAACATAGCATATATTGTTTTTAGATCGAATAATTTGGGTCCCCATTTTTATCCATCTCATCTATCTTTCTTTGTATGCTCACAAAAATTGCGATCTCTCACATCGACTATTTCCGTTTCATTGGGAGCCATCAGCTGATATTCAATAGCTCAAGTCCTAACCATACGGATACCAGGCATGATGTCGGTTCATGACCATAAAGTTTCGGATCTCCTTACCAATTCTATAACGAGAATGAAAGGCACAAGCGCTGGCGCTTAATTCTAGGGATGGTGGAACCAAGAATTGGTACTGTACTGCAATGCGGTCGAGCCGGTCTGTATTTTTCGTTAGCCGCCGTGAAAGTTTTACCACCGTCTTTGCGGCCCGAGTTCTTCCAATTCGAGATATGTTACCAATTCAATAGGACCTATATGAGGCCGAATAACCTTTATGTGCGTGGCAGTGTTCTTGTGACGTTCTTGGTGTGTTAGGTTAATATATGGAAGGAATGAACAAACCAACTGCCAAGTGTGGTTCGGAATATTTCTCCAGTCTTTAATCAAGTATGATATGAACATAAGTTTCTGTGTTTTTTGTTTATCTACTCACTTATTTGTTCTTGTTCGTCTGTATAGTGGTACCCAGCTTTTGTCTTTCATTCATATTACATTCTTTCCACTAAGATCACTTTTCAAATTTCCCAACTACAGTCTTTGTATTTTTAACAACCATCCTTAAACCTGCCACATAAGCACTCATTTTATTATCATCACCTCTATTTCCAAAGCCATGCCTTCACTCCCACCCCGTCTTCTTCAAAACCGCTCTACCTTTTCCCCCTCTTCCCTCAAACCACGCTTAGATCTCACACGCATCGAATATCCCTCTGCTCCCGATGTACCATTCACACCAAAACAAGAACAAGATTTTGACAACATGCTCAAGAATTTACCCGAAGATAGCAAAAAGAAGTTGGAAAAACTAAAAAGGGAGCATGGGTTAACGAGGAATCAATTGATCTTGGCTGGGTTGAAGAAGTGGGCGCCGGATTATGTGGACTCGTTTAAGATGGCAATGTTTTTTGGTATTGTCTAGGTTTTGTTGGTGTGTGTTTATGCGGGGGAAAGAGTGGTTGATGGATGGTCTCAAATAGTTTCAACTGTGTTGACTCGAGGAAAGTTGAAGGAAACATACGTACAAGAGCAGAAATTTCAATTCGTCTTATTCTTAACTTATACCGAATATCCGTGGTATCTTTTGAATGACAGTATAAGTGATATGATTGAGGCGGATATCTATATCCTGAATAAATGTAGGCGAGAGAGAATATAGAACTCTCAACACACACAAAGAGTTACAAAATGTAGATACAAACGACCCAAGGATACAATGATAGAGTGATTACATCTAGTCTGGACACTGAAATTTGCGAAGGCACCTCGATGTGAGAAGAAATGACATAACAGTATGAATCCCATCTTAACCAACCTGATCCACATCTAGCCATAGGCCAACACAATCGGCTTGTTTCCAGAGAACAGTGAAGATTGCAGGCAGATATACCGCGTATCAGCCAGTCTCAACTTTCGAGCATTAGACGAATATGGCTAGCTTATCTCACCTAAGAGTGTAGACAGAAAAACTGTCTATTCTTTCAAGATCAGAGACTCGGCAAGGAAACTAAAAAACCAACATTTTTGAGAGGATTGTTACCTACAAAAAAGCTAACTGGCAAAAATCGCTATTGTTTGGCGTTATTATACTCGTAGTGGTAGAGCAACGACTAGCTATCATTATTCTAAGACATCCTTATTGGATGCGCAAACCAATCTCATAGCTCCCAATTGCAAATTCGTAAAACCGGAAGCTCACGCTTTATTTCTAAAAAAAAAAAACAATAATGCCACCTATAAACCGCAAACCATATAATTTCAGTACCACAAATCCCACCTTCCTCTGTTAGATACTCTGCCTACTCCCACAACTTCTCCACTTCCTCTTCACTCAACCTTCGGATATGAACCTTACTAGCCATATCTGGAATATTATTCCATCCAAACGACCAATCCTTCAACCTATCGATTTCCTTCCAATCGTAGTTCATGAGGAACTCAATCAACATGATTTTCTCAATCGTGAGTGCTACGTAGCGACCTGGACAGGCGTGTCGACCTGGCATCGGTTAGCATTGTTCGGATCAGAAGAAACATTCTAAAATACCATATCCGAAACTCATAAACCTTTCTCTAGGATTCGAACCCGCTATCGTCTCATCCCTAGTTCTGAATCCCTTGAACACATCCGTATCTTCGTAGTGTTCAGCATCTTGATGGATAGCCCATGCCAATCCCTCAATCCTCTCTCCGTATGGAATATGGATAACCTTTTCGCCATCTTCCCCTTTGCTAACAAAATCCAGTTCTTCTTTTTTCGCTACCTTTCGACTACCCAATGTGTATCCTAACGGATGCAATCTCTGACTTTCCCTCATAAAAGCATCCAGACTTTTCAACTCCCCAATGCTTTCTCTATTCCACACTCCCCCAAACTTCTTCGATGCATCTCTAATCTCCTTCCTCATAGGCTCCTCATAAAGTTCCTTCTTGTGCCCAATAACATCATAAAGAATATGCGTAAAAGTAAGCGTCGTCGTATCCACCGTTGCAAAAAAGAACCTACAAATCCGATTATTAACCCCCCACAGCAATTCCTCCTCTCCCTTCCCCTCAAAAACCTTCTTCCCCCTCACATCCTCCACCAACATCGGCAAAATAGCCCCCCTCTCATAATCCTCCCTGGTCACATCCCCACTAACCAAACCCCTCACATCCTCCGTCACCATCTTCTCAATAAACGCAACCTGCTTCGTCGTCTTCATCCACGGCGCCACAAGCCCATGACTCCACCTCGGCAAGCGTCTCAACAACATCCCGGAGAAGAAAATTCCCCGCGCAAACGTCGCCACATTCTCAACCCACACCGCATCGCTCGAATATTTCTCGCCACACAGTATGCGCGACACGATCTTCGCCAGCGAAATATTCATATGCTGAAACAAACACGTGTGTGCCCATCCATCCCCATCCATCTCACTCGCGTCTTCCGGCGCAAAATTTTCTCGAAACGCAGTCGTGGTTTCCGCAAGGAGGAGCGGGATCATCTCGGGAATCGAACGGGTTAGTTTGGAGATGACGAACGTCATCATGTCTTCGCTTTCGGGGGAGATGAAGGGTCGCAGTAGGAGAAACTATTTTGCAGGGTTAGTTTGTCATTCTTTCTCGCATATTGCTTCACCAGATTCGAGTTTTTAGATATCGAATTGAGTGGAATCGCATCAGATCAGATCAGATCAGATAAAAAAACAAAGATATCAAAGAAGAATGAATAAACATACATCTTCATTCGCCTCATACGGATCCAAATCCCCCGTCCCCATCTTCCCCGCCTGCGCAAAGACAGAAGTAGGTAATGCCCACTGAGGACCCAGCGTTCCATTCATACGAAACGCCTTTCCGTTTTTCGAATACTATTTCGTGTCACCCATTAGCTTCTATCCATCCATCCATGCATTTTTTTTTTCTTTCTGAAAAAAATAAAATAAAATAAAAATAATAAGATAAAATAAAACCCCAACAAGAAGAAAAAAAAACATCACACTCATTCAATTCATTCACAAACCAAATAATCCCCGAATCCTAACGAACATAACCAAAAGCAAAAACAAAGACAAAACTACAACAACAACAACATACCTTCTGATACGCACCAACCAACAATTCCTTCCCCGACAACCCCCTACACGTCACAATTTCCCACCACGAATTCGCGATCAACGGCGCATCTGCGTTGTAGCGGCGCGAGCGCAGATACGACGTCAATTGGGACGATAAAATCCAAGTGATGAACACTACCAGCAGCGATGAATACAGAGAGAGTTCCATGGTGAGAGTGTGCAACTGGAATATGTATGTGCGTAGGTAGGTAGAAAACGATTTACAAAAGAAACGGAGGAGGAGGGTGAGGCAATACTTCAATGTTAGAAACCATCGATGATTCAAGAATCCAAGGGGAAGCAAGCATTCACTGGTTAATAAACGTATCATGTATGGATAAGGCTCAGATACTCCGCATTAGCCTGGCGAACCGTTGG
>PQXJ01000170.1:0-70810 GCA_004786225.1 Botryotinia narcissicola | reverse complement strand
TCAGATTTTGAATTTCGATAGAACTTGTAGTACTCACCCTCTACTAGATTACAATATAACCTCCTCCTCCTTCCCCTTCAAATTATTAGTTTTTATAGCATTAGAGAGCTCTATAGTCTTTATCGATATTAAATTTATAATAAAAAAAGCTTTAAGGAACTTTTTATTTTTTTTGATTAAAGATTTTATTAATTTTAGAGTTTTTTTAACCTCCTCTTTTGTATCATATACAATCTGATAATCAACTTTTTTCTACAATACCCTCTCTTTCGTCTCAATCTCCTTCCATTCCTTTTTAGCTTTCTTTTTAGCTTTTATCTGAAGCTTAGCTTCCTTCTCTTTCTCCTCTTTAAATACTTTATCTTCTTAATACACTCTAGCTTTAATAATAACAGAAAGTGATTATAAAAATATACCATTCCCTTCCTCTCCAATAAGATTTAAATGTTTTGAATAAGCTCTTTTCCTTTTTTCAAGCTTTAAAGCTTCTTCTAAATCTTTAGATCTATACCCCTGTATAAAAGCTTCAGCTCCTAATATAGTTTCATCCTTGAAAAACTTTAAAATGATCTTATGGGTGGGAGCGCAACGAAATTCTAATTTCATTCTATATATCGCTTTTGATATATACAGTGTAACAAGAGTATCCCTGCGAGTTTTAAATAATATAGATAGCGTAGAAGGAGTTTCCGGAGCAATACAGTCAATCATAAGATTCCTATTCATAGGATATATACCCGTTTTTTCAAAGGATCATAAAATATTATACCTCATACAAATAAGCTCTCAAGCCTTTTTAAATATGCCCCAAAACATGCACTTTGTTATACCAACAATCCCCCTGCTATTGTGCATCAAATCATTCAATAATATATTGTAATTTGTTGAAAAGACATCGAAGGTTTCAATATCGAAAGGTTGTATTCGATATGTAAAATGAAAAAAAAGAATTAAAACAATAATCTTTAATTTATTACATTTTGAAAGGAATTCTATATTAATATAACTAGAATAACTATCGACAATAAATAGACAATATCTTCCACCTACTTTTCGACATGTAGCAAAATCGAATATATTTATAAGCCAATATAGACCAAAAGCATTCGACAACCATCTATTGCTTGAAGCTCCAAAATAGGCTTTATCCTTCTCCCTTTCATTCTGAACCCATATATCTTATAGATCCCTTGAGTTTCTTTTATAAATAAAAGCAGGAGGGAGAGCTGTCCCATTAATATATATAGCTGCTAATAGGGTAATAAACTCTCTTAATCCATTTTGCTTAGCTTTTGTTACTCTGTCTCTATTATAAGCGCTAGTATTCATTATCTTCTTTATAGTTCTCCCTATACCGATTATAAAGTCTTTCTCATTCCAATTGTATATATCTCTTAGTTGTATATTATATTTTATAGTTACTTTTATCAATTAAATTAAAAAAAAAGGGGTATTAGTAAGAGCGTTTTAGATAATAAATATCAACAACAATAGAAAATAGTTCAAACAAGATCATAAAAGTAATCAAATATAGCAACATTATCAACTTTCATACACAAATTATTAATGCAACAGAAATACCAACTTTTAAGACATATTGAATACCTCTTAACAAAATTTCTAATCCAATTCTTTCCTACTTCTCTACCTAGAATCTCTTCTACAAGGTTTTTGATTATACAACTTATAGGAGGGATAAATCTCTATATCAACTTATTTATTTTATTAACTAAAACCTCCTCCTAATCATTAGAAAGCACTTGTTTTGTATCAGAGAAGAATTGTTTTCTCGAGGTGATTTTACCTCTATACCACCAAAAGAACATAAATCAATCAATTTTAAAGAAATTAGTTATCTAAATATATTTAGAAGCCTAAACCCTTTTCAAATAATCTAACACAAACTCTATACGAGTCTCTAAAGGTATATTATCGATATTTGAAATTATAATATTGATATTTTTAAAGTTATATATGTAGTAGGAACATGTATATAGTGGGGAAATTGGTTAAATGTCATCCACCATGAGTTTCCGTCCCGAATGGGACTCGCAGCCAACCTTGGAAGCTGGAGAGCAAACAAACTACTTGAGTCAATATCCATCCCAGAGATAGTCTTTACTTCCATCGATCGATTTCTAAATTTACATCCAGCTATCCAATAATAAAGTTACCAAACCGTCAATGCTAAACACAGTCATTTCCGGATTCAAGCGTCACATTTAGTATTATATTTGTTCAAGGTTACACAATGTCCGACATCGAATGATACAAGGGGTAAGAATGATTAAAATAGTGATAAATATCTATATAGAATGTAAAGATTTCAACTCTTTATAAGATGACTGTTAGAAAAGACTAGCTAAAGTACAACTGTCTCACTGAAAAGAAGGAAAGAAAAGAACCTCCCTCAAATATTCCCTCATTTTCGCATCCATCAAACAACAAAGAAACACTATAACCACCATCCACGCTATCCTCTTCACAACCACATCCCCTCTTAATCTAATACCCCACCCCATAGTTCCCACATCTCCCCTCACCTCCTACCTCCTCATTGACAATATAACAATCAGCCTTTTGCTGTACACATTTGACCAATGCACTTGCATACGTATCACCCCCTCCACCACCTCCATATCCACAACCCTGAGCATAAGTACCCACACAACTTTCATACTGCGCGTCACAAGCATCCTGGCATCCTTGCCCACAATCTGGTCTTTGGTAACTTGGACTCTCTTCTGAATTTCTGGCTTTATAGAGTTTAAATGGATATCCTGAGTTATATTCTGGTTGTAGATTATTGCATGTATAGCATGGAATTGGAATTGATCCAACAGGAGAATAGGAACTGTATCCTTGAGAAGGATTATTAGGTTGAACGCAGATGTTTTTGCACGTAGGAAGAGGAGCGATTGAAGAGGTAGAGGTTGGTTTGTATGTTGAGGTTTGGATAGAGGTGGGACATGTGTAAATACTTGTTTTTTCACTTATGACTGGGGGTGTATAGCCTGCTGGAGGATGTCTGGATTTACATCCATTTTTTGAACAAGAAGATCCAGGACAATATCTCCCACAATAAGATTCAATTTCCTGACACCAAGAGGAAAATTGTAGACATTGAAGGGATCCAGGGAATCCAGCGGACAAAAGACAGGATGTCAATTGTGCGAGACAAGTATTTGCAGCAGCCAAACAAGAATTTTGATCGGTGAAGGGAGGGAGCGGATTAGAACACCAGTTTCCGACTTTATATTCGCAGGTTGGGGTTGGGGTTGTTACAATAGTAGTGGTGCATATTGTAGCGCTAGTTTTTGGTGTAGTCGGAGAGGAAGTAGTGGATGGCTGTGTGGATGATATCGATGTCGAGGGTAAATTTGGAGTTGTCGAGGATGTTGGAGCAGTTGCGGATACCGAAGATGAAAAATATGTATTGGTCGAAGATTGAGGAATGGTAGAAGGCGAAGAAAGAGAAGAAATCGTGGAGGAAATTGTAGAGGAAGATAATGTTGGAGAAATTGGTCCTGCTGTCGAGGAAGGTGATGATGATGGAGGAGTAGATGGAACTAATGACTACAAAATACCATACTCAGTACACGCATTTCAAACAAATCCTCCCATCATAGATAAGTAGCCAAAGCAGTATTAGATGTTAGGAAGAAAGCAGGACAGTAGCATGAGACCGCTAGTCTATTTGAAAGAGGCACCGAATGGAAATGAGTGCAAGTTTTATATCTAAACTCAACTTACAGATGATAATGGAAGGATTGATGAAGGAGGTGCGATTGAGGAAGAAGATGCAGGAGCTGAATACGTTGTTGTTGACAATGAGGAATATGACGGAGAAACAGACGTGGAAGAAGAGGATAGAGCAGCGGATGAAACAGACGACTAAACGTTTCACAGTCAGTATCATTCTATTGAAATAAAATTCCAAGAATGAATAATGAGTCAGAGCTATGGGGTACAAAGAGACTGTGTGGGATTAAATATGAAAAGCAGTGAGGGCTATCTGAGATTGGGGAATCTGAAACATCAGACTAATTAATCTTACCGATGATGAGGCTGGCGATGAGGAAGAAGCCGACGACGAAGGAGCAGATGAGATTGGCGACAATGAGGGAGAAGCTGAAGCGGATGAATACGACGATGAAGCGGATCTTGAGCGAATTGAAGAAGAAGAAGGTGGGGAAGTAGATGTCGACGTGGAAGATGGAGCGGATGATGAAACCGATGACTGCAAATTTCAAGAGTTAGTGTCTTTTTATCAGGAATTTCATGAAAAATATGAACAGGAATGAATCAGGGGTGAAAAAGGTCATGTGATACGATATCTCAGAGAGACCTTATCATGCGGATCAGACTTACCGATGAGGATGTTGGTGCAGATGAAGCCGATGAGGAAGAAGATGAGGCTATAACAGACGAACAGATAGTTGAAGATACCGGAGCGGAAGAATAAGGAGGCGGTGTGTAAGGTGGAGGAGTATATGGTGGCGGAGAATAATATTGTGTGGAAGCTGGTGCAGATGAACTAGTATCACTCGACAAAGAAGAAGAATAACTTGAGATAGATGAACTCAAAGTTGAAGTAATTGTTGTTCCAGTAGACGAGGATACTGGAGCAGGAGCAGAAGCCGAAGTAGATGGAGCAGATGAGCTAGTCGAAGATGATACTGGGCCACCTGGATTACCATCGCAAGGATCTGTTGATAGCAAGTCTTCGGCGACGTAAAGGTATAAATTTGCAGCACCACCGCATAATTCGGTGGTATTACCATTACAAGTCATTTGACAATTTGACTCATCAACTTTTGCGGTTGCGTTACCCAGTACAACACCACAATAACATTCTTGTGAGTATTCCACTCCAGCAAAAGCATACCCTCCTTCTTTGCATGCTTGAAGACAAGCTTCGATAGTTAAATCAGCGTCGGGGATTTGGTCTTGTTTCCATGCGAGAGTACGACCATTAGGCCCAAGATCGGAATAACATCCCATTGGTGTATAATCAGAAATGGTAGTACTATCGACAGTTGGGAATGTGGTATCTTGGTAAACTGAGAGGATGTCATTTCCACCGCACGATTCAGTATTATCCCCAGTACATGGGAAGGAACAATTTGATTCGTACGTCTGTGGGCCACCAACAGAGGCACCGCAAAAACATTCTCCATAACTGTAAACAAGTCAGTAATGGCTTGGTGCTTTCAAGTAGAGGAATGTAACTATCTGTCGCTAGTATGTTTCGAAATATTGCGCCTGTACTCACTATTCTAATCCAGCATATTTATATCCATTACCTACAATACATTAGTTACCACTCGATAGACGAGATCTTTCAAAGACTTTACCTTTACAGAAATCAACACAAATTTCAACTGTCATGTTTTGACTCTTTAGATCGGTCCTGAATAACAAAGCGCTTGGGGAGCTTTGATCTATGAAACAGCCTGCGTAAACAAAGCCTGTGGTATTTGTACAAGTAGGAAGCTCTGGTGCCCATCTTTCAGCCAGTAGAGGACCAGCATTGGTGCCTAAAAAGAGTGTGGTCATTGCTGTTGCAATCGAGTGCGAGGTGAAGCTTAACATCTTGGATAACAATGAGGTTAGCAAAAACAAAATACTGGCAGGCAAGATGTGTCGGAAGAGAACTGGGGATGTCGGAACCACTTTGAACATGAAGAATAATAGACTGTGAGGATAGGCTGAGACAATATATCCCCATTCCACACTTACAAACTATGGTGATGAAGGTACAGTCTTCGTGGAGATGAACCCGGTGTTCGTTTGTGCCAGCAACTAGCATAATCTCGCAAAGTTATTCATGTGTTTATTCCTAGTATTAACCACAACATTATTTGCAGATAAAATCGCGTGGCGCATGCATGGTAACTGTACGATCGTTGATGTTGTGAGCTATAGATAGTATGATAATGAAAAGGTCTAGACATAAAGACAATAGCTGACTATCAAAGTCCGACGAATGCACACTTGCTCGGCTTTGCGGCAAGCCGAGAATATTGCAGATAAATTTCCAAGCTACATCATGTAAATTCATCTCGGCGAGATTATCGTGGATTATCACGAGTGGAAGATTTTGATGGTTTTGAAGCACAGAGGCGCGATAAAGTTTTTTCCCCGACATCACTTTTAAAACATACTTGAGCATGTTCTTCATCTCACAATCTTCGGAGGAATCATCTTTTATCAAAATACGCCCAATGATGACCGAGCGTTCATGACAGCTTTAAATATAAGTGAAAAGGCCTTGAGGTCATTATTGATCCTTTCTAGGAAGCATCGATATTGACCAGAACATTCAAGTAACTTTGTCTTTTCAATTAGATTGAACTTGTCCACTTCAATATTTTTATGGCTACTGCATCCGTCTTAGTCAGGAACGTTAGCATCAGACGTCCGACTTGAGATGAAAACCTTGTTATGAATGTAACCATATGATGTTGAAAGCTTTCCAGGTACCTCGATCTATCCACTTGGAACTATTGAAATGAAGCAAGCTTTTGCGTATTTTTGTGCGGCTGACATGCAGAATATTGAAAATTGGTACATTTTGTCCTTTCACATGTATGTTACCGTGATCACAATAGAATGTGAGTTCCATGTTGAATGAGGAAAATGACAAATATATTTCTAGTTGAGGGTTAACGAATGCCAATTGACTGAATAGTTATTGTATACCTTTTAATTCTGAGGAACGACTACTTCACTTGAAGAGGCTGAAACTGTCTCCTAAGTGGTAACTCGCACTGTACGGAGTGAGAATATCTGTGGAACTTCGTTGAACCATGTATGAAATCTTCTCCACACTCGGGGGTCTCATTTCGATGCTGCTGTGTAAACCCACAGTACTACTGGAGTATCATCAACTTCGTATCCCAAGATTCTTCATTCGCTTCAGAACTCTCGTAAATTGGTTTGGGCCGTCAAGTGTAGATATTCTTATGCGGGTATCGTGCATCTATTTGTGCACCATGACACGTCCACGAAAATAAGGGCTGAAGTTGTTTGGATCGTGATCAAGCTTTAATTTGGGAAGTTTTCGTGTGTATGAATCGAGTGAGCGGGTCAACGATACGGTACAGTGCATCCCCAGATTGAAAGTTCTTTTTGAGCATTCATAGATGATATTTCGTTTTGTAGGTTGAGATTGTGGAGGAGTTGTGGATTTGTAAGTTGCACGGGCATTGTTCGACACGTGCGTGCCAAAGTCGATCAGAGTCCACCAGTGGTCCAACCTTAGTGAGTACTGTACAAAGAAGATATTTGTGAAATTGTCAGTTGACTTTGATGTATCTTTTTCTGAATATATCCATTGCGTGAACTCTTCAAGTCAATTCAATCAAACTAGAATGATTGTTGTAGTTTTATTAGAGATAAATTTACATCACGTGGATACTTTTCCCTGTGTGTCTTGTTGCACATTTCCGAGGTATGAGTTGTGAAAACATACTGATTTGGGCTTCAGAGATTTAAGTTTGGTTGGAGAAAGGGTGAGTGGAATGTGATCTGATTTCTGTGAACGTAAATCTAATTTTGAGGTGCCTTCCCATGACAAAACCAACCCAAACATGATTTGTTCTACTACATCGTGCTTCTCCTCCTCCCTCCTTTCCCCCCTGCCCAGGCTTACAGTAAACCAATGCAAGCAACTCCCATTATCCAACCATACTCCTACATAAGGCTGTCACCCCTCTTCTTTCTTAGTCTTCTTACCCCTGCCCTCCTAATTCTCCTTGCTCTCCTCATTGTTTTCACTCTCGCCACTTCCTTCGACTAAAGTCACACCACATAACAAAGCTGCTCTTATCTGGTCCATCAATCCTCTGTCGATGTAGTCCTTCCTGATTAGCTCTCGGCATTTTCCTGTTCTCTTTCCTCTCTTTGATTTGTCCGTCATAAAGGTTTCATTCCATTCTCTAATTGCTTCCTTGATCCCATCCTTTTGTTTCTGAATGTGAGCTTCGAAATAAGAAAATGGGTTCTCCAACATAGCTGGTTCGGTTTCTTTGAGTGCATAGATTACTGACAACCATTTATTGAAAGGCTCTATACAGGTATTGGCGAATTGATTGTGCCAAGCTTCGCCGCGCTCATTGAAGATGTTGTAAACCTCACATTCTCCATCCTTATCCCATGTAAGCAATTCTTTGATTTTATTCTGTGTTTCCCCAAAGACTGTGATAGAGCAGATATCAAATTGATTGTAGAGAGCCATTTGTTCGAATGTTGTATTCAAATCAATTTCGTGTGCAAACTGATTTCGAACATCTTTAGTATCCTTCATATCTTTTGGATCATGTACCTGCTGTTTGCGTTGTTTATTTTCATTGGTAGAGAGGACTAATCGAGCCAATCGATCTCTCATGTTAACCACCTCACCAGCGTGTCTTCGCTTTTTGTCATTTTTCAGCTTCCGGGTTTCTTCTGTTGAGGTCTTTTCATATTTTTTCAGCTTCCGGATTTCTTCTGTTGAGGTCTTTTTATGTTGTTTCAGCTTCCGGATTTCTTCTGTTGAGGTCTTTTTATGTTGTTTCAATTCCTTCAAGTCGGCCAGAACCCCATGAAGTGTCAGATTTGTTCTTTCGTGACGAGTGGGATCATTTGTGAGTATTCTCTCGCATGTGAACGTGTCTCTATGAAGGACCAATGCTGTGAAATTCACATTTCCTTTGATTTTTGATTGCGTCGAACCAATGTCGCCTGACTCCAGTTGCTTTATACTCTGGGGAGCAAGAGGAACTCTTCCTACCAGAGAATAGGGTATCGTTGTTGCGGTATTCTGTTGAATTCATTGTCAGTATACTATTTCTTTTTTATCATACAACAAGGTTGATTTCATAGGACAAAAGTAATATTTATGGTACAGATGTGTAGATGTATAGAAAACACAAATAGGGTTACGAACCTGCTCCAGATTGGATTGACCAGGTGCGTTGTTGTGAAACTTGACATGATGTAATCTCGGGGCTGTAACAATACATCTCCGGGTCAATATTGCCGAAATCAATAGGTTTTGACGAATCATTATCGGGATGTAAACGTTTGATCAGGAGACGAAACAAATATTGGTAGATGAAAAGTCTATCCTCAGGATGGGACAGTCGTATGCTAATGATGGTGGTGACGGTGATGGTTATGGTATACCTTGATGGTAATATTGTTTTTGGTTCAAGTTTGAGGTATTGGCATCGATCTAGAGTTCTTAAATGGTCATTTCAAAGACGCTCGAGCCATTAGCCAAAGTTGCTTCTTAAATTTAGTCAAAAGACAATTGTATGAACTGTAGTGAATGAGATTAAGTCATATACTGACAGCCATATTGAATGATTGAGAATTGAGCATTAAGCAGGACACCAGAAGCCTTTTTTGGACAAAGACTTGTGCCTCCCTGTAAGTAGTTTGAACTGCTTAGGCAAATTACATTTGCCAATCCAAACTACAGACACAGGTACTTCGCCATCTACAGTCTAAATACAAACAAGAAAGAATAATAGTTGTCTTTTCTTTTGGACTTTCTTCTTGGGAAAAAGGAACTGATGCCTAGAATGCAAATGGCACTGTCATCTGTTGGGACTACATTTTGGGGTAGCATTTTGGGATGTGAAGAGGGTATGTACATTGTATCTCCACGGAGAGCATAAAGAACAAGAGCAGAATTGAAAGAAGAAAGTAGACTTTTCAAAAAGCCTTTCCAACGCTGTGGACCCTAGAAACAACATCAATCATACATCCATGTCAACCCCATCACTCCAAATCAATCACCTGACATGTACTGATTCTCATAGGGAGACTCTCCCTCATGAACCTCCCTCAATACACTCCTCCCCAAATATGGATATTTTGAAAGCAACTGGACGGATTTCAAACAAAGAACGAATCGGCATCTGTCCGGCTGTGCCTCGAGCATTTCTAAACTTCAAAAGGTTCATGTAAGGTTACTAGTTTTACTAGGTTGATTTCTCTTTCGATCTTTGAGAAAAAGCTGGAATAAATGCAACTATTTATTTCCAATTCCGAAGCATAAAGAACAGTTCAACAACAACGAAGCGGCCAGACAATGGGTGGGCTCTTAGAAACAGAAGTTGATAGAAAAGGGTGAGGAGATAGATACATTAAACTAAACAAATCCTCTAATCTGATGAGTTTGCTTGGAACTTTTGATTTTCCTTGACAATCGTACAATTTCTGCTCCCCAATCTTTTTTATTCTTGATTTCACATCTTTTATAGCTTGTTTCCCAATGTCTACTGACAAAGAGTTCACTTTCATCGAGCGGATTTTCACAACATTACATTACTACAAGACTTCGTTCCCCTTGAATTCTGGTGTAATGAAGGGGACAAGGAAGATTTGAATCTACTTCGATTGATATTGAAGATGAATGCGATGATTCTAGATAAGTTCTGATTAGCAGCACATAAAGACAGGAAGTTCAGGGACCAACAAGGAGATAGACTAGGAGCCAGAAGCCCAAAGAGTCCAAGTACCTAGGTAGCTAAGTGCTGGCAATGAGCAGTGCCTGTCAGCATGACTTGGTCAATGATTCACTATCAGTGTAGTGAAGGATACTGAATGAATTGAGGAAGAGATGTTTCTGTCTACTGGTATACCTAGTGTGGTGTAGTTGTGCAACGGGAATCGGAATATTTATTAGCCGAATGATTTACCCTCGTTCAGATCATTTGTAAGCATAGAGCATGTGATGTGCTGGTGACGAGGCAATGTTCTGGCCTCACAACCTTGCAATCTTGATTAAATGGTAGGCATACACGATCCAACATTTGTTATCGATCGATACCTAGGATTAACACAACAATTTGGGACTGGATTGGATTCAATATTCATGGTTCACCTTCGCTTATGTACAGTCACAGAGTAAGAACCAAAGAAAGCAGCAATATGCTCCCACTATTTGTGTGCTTCGGCGTGTGTCATCTTTCCGCTTAATCACTGCAATCACTGCAGTCAGCAACAACTAGGTATTACCTAGGTAGACATGCAAAAATTGGTTCAGGCCGATGGAGACTCTTATAAGTTGTCGATACGAGCTGTTTACCTGAATAGGTTGGTAATAGATAACATAACGAATGATCTGACAGGCATTTTTGCCGCCTGGCTTTAAGTATCAAGATGATGGTATTGACCACTCTTGCCGAACTTTTTCTCAAGATCTAAATCCCATCGTTGCGCAAAGTTTTACTCTCATTAAAGAATTATGCATCTCAGACGATTGAAAAGAGATGACTTGCCCGCTCTCGCTGATCTCGGAACTGAAGCATTCCGTGATGACGATTTACAAACCATACTTTTTCCTCCCGAAGCTGTTGCAAATGGCTCACTCCGGCGAAGTATTAATTTGCGCATAAGAAAACGTCTTGTTGAAGCTGGCACACATTGTTATGTCTCGATGAGCGATGAGGATGATGAATTTTGGTCTGGAGAATCTGAGTTGCTTGGATACGCTTTCTGGACAAGAGTGGGAAAGAGCGAAGCAGCGAAGAATTGGCAAACTGATACTTTATTTTCGAGTATGATCTTCCATATCTTCTCTCTCGTCAATTCACTAATCATAAAAACAGAATTGGAAAGAACATTGATAGGAGCAGAAATGTGGTATTCTGAATACTTCCTTGATCGCGACCGGCCTTGGGATAAGATCCATTACATGAGGAATCTATCGATTGATCATTTTGGCTCGATCCCAGAGTATTTGGAGTTGGCTGCATTAGCAGTACATCCCAAATTTCATCGTCGCGGTATTGGTGGAATGATGCTCAAATATGGAATTGATTTGGCTCAAAAAGAACAAGTTCCCCTTGTACTAGAAGCCTCTCGTGCTGGAACTCTGCTATATACAAAGAACGGTTTCAGAGAAACTGGAAGAACTGAAATTTTTCCAGAAGTGATAGTAGTTGCTATGCAATTGGATCCAAAAGTTTGATTATCTATTGGTTGGGGGATTGAAACGGATTGAATTCAGATGTTTTATTAGTGACTATGTATGTATTCATGGATGTCATTGGAGATCTCTTAGCTAGCAGTCTATTTTTCATTC
Organism: Botryotinia narcissicola; assembly: GCA_004786225.1. Taxonomy (NCBI): domain Eukaryota; kingdom Fungi; phylum Ascomycota; class Leotiomycetes; order Helotiales; family Sclerotiniaceae; genus Botryotinia; species Botryotinia narcissicola. The sequence continues at coordinate 58,728 of PQXJ01000170.1, read as the reverse complement.
ATTATTTCTTGATTGAATCATGTGATCTCTCTAATCAGCATAAGTTCTTCAATTTACTGTCACAGAAGTTACGTAGATGGAAGGTCCTGATGCGCCAGCTTTAGACTCTAGCTGCAATTTATACCTTGGGAGTTCCGTCACACAAGCTCTTGTGTTGCCTCCATTCAGAGTACGACCGACAGCTTTTTATGTTTTAGGCAGTTGAAACTCTTACTAAATGGGCCAGAGTCACAAAACACTTTCCTAGCCAGAGTCCCAGAGTCCTTTAAATTTATTTCAGTATTTTGGTGAACTTCACGATCGATTTTTACTCAATAACCATTCTCAAGAATGACTTCCTACATGAAAAAGCACTGCAGATCGGTTAGTCTCCACATCTCTGAAGTGCCAAATTTGAGGACACTGGCAGAAAAGAAGTCGTCCTTGAGACCACTCCCTCTTGAAACTCCAAATCGAGACACAACAACCCCAGAAGATAAGGCGCCCCAAGACTTGCAGCTTTCTCAAAGTGCGATTCCTGAAAATATTCAAAAGACATTCAAGAATGCAATAACTTCGAAGAATAAGCATACTGATACAATATCTCCTTCAATCCAAAAATCTAAAGAACCAAGCTCAACCTCTTCCGAATCGACCATTATCAACACAAGCATCTCACCCATTCCCTCCACAACCCTCTCATCCACTATCCCCTCCACCACCAAATCCAACAAAAACGGTCCCGACGAAAAATACCAAATCAACTCTCACCTGCTCTTCGAATCCTCTTTCCCCGGCCACACATATATATCCGTGCATCTCCAACGCCTCCAACATGGTATCTATTCCGATGCAAATCTACACACCAATCATACCTTGCACGTAACATTCGTCGCTCTCAGTTTCATACTCCATCCCTCTACCCCTGCGCACCGTTTCGAGAGCGCCGTAATCGATATCAAAGTCCGTGATCAGAAAGTAAATTTGAGATTTCTCAAATATGCGCCGCATCAAGCATATGGGAAAATAAGCACAGAGAGTTTGAAGTGGAATTTTCAATTGGGGGCTTCACTGGGAGTAATTCAGGGACCGGCAAATGTGTGTGTAAAACCGAGTATTGGGGAGGAGAAAAGTAAAGTTGTAGGGACGATGATGAAGATGTAGGTAATGAAACGGGATGGAAGAGTAAATAAAAACGGTTGATGGCCCATTGTGAAAGGATGTAAGAGAAACATGCATGAAAGACATGTGTATTTGGTGGGTTAGTGTATACATAATAGGCGGAATAACATATCTTGTGCAAAGCTTTGTCCCATATCCTGTATATCTTTAGGCAAAGCAACTCACCAACTTGCTTCAGTCATTTATACCTTTGTCTTGTCCTTGGACTTGGTGTTAAAATGATCTGACATTCCGAGATATTCGAAATCAATTAATGATCCAAATTCATCTCCATGCAGAAACTTAGGCTTGACTTCAAGCTGGAAAGGGCGAAAATGAGCCCGTTCCATCTTCATAATATTTTAGCATTGCGCAGAACGGTAACAGATGAAAGTAGGTGTCCTAGGAAAGAGCGCCTTATATTTGGATGAGCTCCATCTCCCATACAGATGTATATCATCCATATCTTATGATATTCGTTATCATGTCTCTCATATGCCTTAAATTCTCCAATATCAATATTCAATCCTCCCCAGTCAGCGATACAGCAAAATGCTTCGCGGGAGAAATTAGTCTCAACCGCCTTCTTTAAATTCTCCCCATCTCATCCCAAATCAAATCTTTGACCCAATCCCTAATCCTATCCCTTTACCAAACATCCTCCGTCATAACCACAAAACTCTCCCCATTCTCTCTAACATGATTTAAATTCTTATCCCTCCTCAACGGTTTCCGCATGTCATACGCATCTTCCCCCTCTCCCTCATCCACCTCTTCTCCCCCCACAAACTCATTATAATAACCTTTGACCGTCCTAAAAACACTATACCCCAGTCCTTTATAGAGTTCTTGCGCAATCATATTACTTTTCCTCACAAACAAATCCACAAACCAAGCATCATATTCTTCTCCTCCTTTCTCTAAAACTTGAGACAAAGTCCTCGCAAGACCCAATCGACGTGCAGATGGAGAAACTGTGAGAGCAGTAATATGCGCGTGCCATGGTAGGTAATGTGGAGATTGTGAGAGAAGCATGGATTGTGGAGAGGATTCTGTTTTGCCCATTATGTAACCGGTGATGGCAGAAGAAGGGGATAGAGCGACGGTAAAGAGATGTGGCCATCGTGCTAGATAGGAGAAGTAGAAACTGAGATCGTAGGTTTCAGTTAAGGGGTCGAGGTTTGTAGGATTAAATTTTAGAACGTCAAGAGCGGAGAAAGGGCGAAGAGTTGTCATTTTGATGAGGGGTAGTGGGATGATGGTTCTTGAACTGATGTTGGGATGGTGATTTTTTTGCTGCTTGAAGCTCTGATCGATGATCTTGTACTCAAAAGTCTGTTATATTGTTGAGTGTACGGTTTGCAACTTTGGTATGGTTTTGTGAGGGATTTGGACAGTATGGTGAGCTGTGGGCAAATTCGTAAGACATGAAAGATACTTTGTAGCTACAACATAACTCAAAACCCTAAACCAAAAATATATTGCCATTTGTCACCGCTATCATCGAGTACCGAACGCCGATGATAATGCGGCACGTCCAGAATCAACCGTTGCAAGGAACTTGCTTGTCTATTGGATAAGACTCTCATTTTTTATACTTCCAAAACACCAAACTAATACGTTCAACTGAGAGAAAACCAAAATGGAATAGTAGGTACGAATTCTTTCCTGTCATCCGCACAGGTAGATGCCTCCTTCAACCTACCTCATCGCCAAGTGTCATATCATCTCAGATAAGGATTAGACTTCCAGGGACCCATCAATCCTCCTCGCCAAACCATCTTTCACGGTTTTTTACTCTGCGCTGGTTCACAATAATAATAAAAGCGAGATTTGATATCACATTTGAGGACTACCCTGTTGACATTAGCTGTTGTTTGGTGCTATAACAAGGTTCAAGTGTCTTTGGGTTTCCACGTCGACAATACAGCGAAGAAGGAAAAGAAACATTGTTATTTTACCAACCATCTATATTTGTGCGCGGAGTCATATTCACTCACTCATACCATTATACTACGACTCCTCCGACTTTGCTACGGCTTTTTAGGAATACGAATATTGGTTCATATTGCAGATCGAAATAAATTCGTTTTAGGAAATCGAATAGGGGAGAATATATTACATACGGCTGTAGGAAATCATACCACATCAAACGGAAGGAAAACATAAAAGAACACCGCATACGATTCTGAATCACAAAATTCCCTAAAGACGATAGGAAGACCGAGAAATTAAACTTCGATACCTGTCAAAATGCCTCCTTCACCACAAACTCCCAGGCATAGCCGACACCCTTCCGCACTGGATTTCTCTCCCTCAACAATGAGCCTTTCACGTAGACTTTCCAAGTCTTCCATACATACACCGACTACACCAAATCATATGAGTCGAGACTTTAGTAGTAGTGTTGATGGAGTTGGTATGGATGTACTTGGATCAGCGCAAAACGGAGGAAATGGACTTGGAAATCTAGCAGATGAATTAGCAGATGCATGGAGCGAAGATGAAGGAGAAATGGACGAAGCAGATCTTAATTTTCAAAGCACTGCGCCAGCGGAATCGGATAATGAGGATGCGGAAGAAGACAAGAACGCAGTGAGGGATAGTGGTGTAGATGTTACGAGTCCCAAAAAACAACATACAGCTATGAATTCAAATTCGACCTTAACACCTCCGACAGCCGGGCATGGGAGAATTCATGCGTTAGGCCATGCGAGGTCGCCTTCTGAGTATGATGGAAGTGATTATGGGGGAGATTCGGATTTGGAGAGTCCGGCCTTTGGACCGGCTTTATTGGCGAGAATGGATATGGTGGAGGGGTTGGCAAGGAGGGGTACGGAAAACAACGGGAGTCAAGCTGATGGAGTTGTTAAGAGGGTCATTGAGAGTTTGAAAGATTTAGGAGGTCAATCTGGGGTGGAGGGAAATACTACTAGGTTTGTCATTCTTTCTGGATTTCTATATATTTCATTTCCTCCTTTCGTCAGAGAGATATACGTCGTACCCCTGTAAAAATGCTAACCCAAATAAAAGACTAGTAACAACTCATACGGCGCTTTCTACGCATCTCCTCCATCAAACCCGTCTCATCCAGAACCTTTCTCATCCCCTCTTCTCTCCTCTGTCCGCGCCGCCTACTCCGGAATTTATAGACGCATTCCTCCCTCTTCTCGACACCCTTAGCGAATCTATCCCTCGCCCTTCAACACAATCCCTCTCATCGATTACCTCCTTACATTCTCTCACCACCGATTTAATTCAAACAATAACATACTTGTCGGATACATTACATATGTCTAGACAAACTACAGTACAGGCATCGAGGAAATTGAAATCAGCAAAAGAATTGGTCGGCGAAATGAGAAGGGAAGAGGAGCTCAGAGAAGAAGGAGAGAAGTGGGTAGAACAAGGAGATTGGGAGAGAAGGCTGGGGGAAAGAGAATGCGCCGGGGTCTGTAGAGGGGTAGTCGGTGGATTTGAACAGGTTTGTGAAGACTGGAGAAGGAGATTAGTAGAGAGTGCTGGTGGTGAGGTGTTTGCTTGAGATGGTAGTATGGAAGAGGGCATGATCTGGAATGGCATACAGATGTTGAGGAGAAAATACAGATGTTGAGGAGAAAATACACCCGCGCCAAATAAATACCAAGATTCAAGGCAAGAGCACACAAAGTGCGAGATGTGGATAAACATAGAAAGACGAGAAGTTATCTAAACACCAGACCGAATAGGGGAATGGGTTCAGGTCGGGCGCTTGGATGGATATCCGGATAGATAGTTAGTTAACTGGTTAGTTGGCTGGCTGGCTCGCCACTTGGATGGGTGGATTCATGGATGGATAATATAGAAGGCGTTAAGATAAATAGACAGATGAGCCTTTCTTCTCGTCAAATGAAAATATAAATACAAGTTAAACTTATGACTCTTTTGTATACATATAGATTGAGGAAGGGTGGGAGGTAGATGCCTAGGTACTTTTAGTGAAGTTCGGATGAATTATGTTAATGAAGGAAAATGGCGTTTATGAATAGATCTAGCATCCCCGAAGTCGGGCAAAGAGTTTGAGGTAGGTATGAAAGGTTTTAAGTCTAAGATCTGGGTTCGTTATAGCAGAATATAGACTTTCAAAGAAGTCCCTAACATATTGCTGTGGTTGGATCAAAGCAGTCGGTTCGACTCGTTTAGGGAGGTAGAGGGGATAGATTTGTTATCAGAGAAGATTTCAGAAAACATATTTAACGGATAACGATATTTTTTTTGGTTTTTGAAATTGGAGTTATACCAAGTGCTATCAAACCTAGCAAGTGCCAGCGGAAAGGGAGCTTGATAATGGTATTAAGACTCATTAAGTGGTGATAATTCGTCATTGTGATCGGGTGCTCTCGCTTTGTCGCTTAGAGTTGAGTTCATTCATGAGTTTAGAGTTTGGTTTCCTAGGGCTGGATTGGGGTCGCGAGTTGAAGGGACCTATAGTGCGCAGCGTAAGGCGATTTTGGCGCTCTAGAGAGCAGCAATGGTTCGCTTGGAAACTCTCTATTTGGTTTAGTGTGAGTGATTCTGGAGAGTTTACTCTTGGTTGGGAAATGTTCATGTAGCCATCGTTTGGTGCGCAGACTGGGGATTGAGATGTTGGGAGTAAAGTGGAGCGGAGTAGGATAAGAGTGAATAACGCGATCAGAAGTGCTCTATGTTATGTGCACCTTCCTAGGTGGATATGACAGTTGATTTCTCATTTGGGCTGGGGCTTGATTATCGTCAATTCTTAGATAGCAATGGTCGGTATCCTGAGATGACTGTTCTTCGAATACCGGCTGAATTTAAGAGTATTAGAGAGCTATAAACTCTTCCGGGTATTGAGTAAACTCGATCAATCCAAGAGTAGCTTCAATATCAACAAGAATTGCGACCAGTAATTGAGGATGTCCAGAACTCTTTTTATGGTGTGCTGGATTAGTATTAGACTTAGAGGTACGGTACTCGAATGAACAGAGGAATATGGGGGTTCCTTTTTGTGGTTTGGTTGTGATGTGAGAAGAACAAGTGTTATATGACAATGAAAGTGTACTTTATCGGAGAGAATAGACGATTGTTTAAAAAAAAGAGGAATTGGCAACACAGCTGCTACAATAGCAAGATTATTTTCCGATTAGAATGTCAATGGATCTACTCATTATGGTGCTCCTGAACGAATTGGTGTCTGCAGGATATCTCAATGGTGCAGTCACTGTTCCTTGATTGGTGTTATACCTGTTACTTTGTGGACTTACTGAAGATTCTTTAATACAAGACTTTCTTTTATAGCTAAGTATTCAGAAGTCTACTGAGAATATGGAAGGGGTGAATAGTTTGAGCAGGTGAATCCATCAGATGCCTACCTGGGTACTTGCAATCATGCGAATAAATCACTTAGATTTCGAGTAGTATCAAACCCATAGCCCCATACAATTGCTGCTCCTTTACTCCATTTAAACAATTCACTGTCTCTCGTGACCTCTACCTCTCTTGTACTGCAACAGTCGAGAGTGTTTTGTCCTCTAGTTGTGGATATATAAACACTAGAATGTCACTTGCATGTTCTCCATTATGGGAACACAGAGTATGGAGATCTATAATGCGCGCCTTTCGGAGAGAAATTTCTTTCTTCGTATTGCGCAAAATTTGCTTGTACTAGGGAAGAGTATGATGAAATGGAAGGAGAAAGGGGATAAAGGGGGGCATATCGATTGGGATATGACAGTAAGTGAGAATGACAATAAGTTCTACCGCAAGTGACAATAGTAGCAAATAACCGGAACTGATCATTGAAATTTTATGAGATTAGATGGACGATGCACGAGAATGCTATACATAAATTATCCATCCATATAGCATGATGAGGCCGTTATATAGATGCCATAGCATTACTCTATTGCAGATCTGATTGCTGCTAGATGATTTCTTACCTCCACCTGGCTCTAGTGTGCCTCTCAAGTTCTCTTTGCTTTGCGCTTACGGTTTACGAAGTTTCCTTTCAATAATCACCTTGAAAATTCGAGAATTCGAGCCTGTAGTGAATACAGACAGACAAGGTGTAACGTGGCTGTTTTTGATCGTGTTGGTATAGATCATTCACTTGTTCACTAGAGCCTCTTCATTAGTTTAAAAGACTCCATTGAGAATTAAGAATTTTTAAATCATTATTTCTCAAGTCCATACATGTATCGAAGCCATCTTAGGAATAACGATAGCTCTCACTCTGAGATATACATGATGATTGGGAGTACGGGTCGTTTAGATTTAAGCAATTAATTGTCGGGCTTCCGAGTAGATGTTGGAGAGATCTTGAATTCAACGGAGAGACGAAATAATTGAAAGAGTGAGTGATGAGATAGGTTAGACTAGGTTGCAACGACGACTTTCAATGTCTCTCTCAACAGCGATTTTGGAAAAGTGGTAACAGTATGATGAAAATCGGATGAGAGAATCATTTCCTAATGCCTACTCGGCACCATTATTCCTCTTTTTTCTATCATAGACTATCAGCACAGTAGCGATGAGATTTGACCATCTTTAGAATTCTACCAGACTCCTAAGTTTTTCCAATGACGTTCTTGAACTCTCTATAAACTTAATGTGAACGAGAAGATCAAAACTACTAATAAATACTCCAAAAATCGATTTACAAATCTTGCAGCTGGGGCTCAGCCGCTGGTGCGAGATTCACTAATTATAGGTACTGTATCTTACGTATGTCCACACTCCAGTTTTGCTGTAATTGGTTATGTGAGGTTGAATCGAGCTGGTCTTGCGTTTTCTTCTTCATGAAGTTTTGCAATTCCATTATATAAACAACGGCTTCAATTGAAACTCATACATGTGTATAAACAAGCTCCAGTCGAGAGACACTGGTTCAGGAGAAATAATTGATACAAACTTTATGATCGCTGAGGTGTGTCGTCACCTTTTGAGCTACGTGGATACTTGATGAAGGCATTTTAATTTTGATGGTGCGAAGTAAGAACGTTAGGAAACATGGGATTGATGTATATTACTCAATGACAGCGAAACCTCCGATAGTGTTCTCGTTCTAGCGTTGATAATAACAAGTGATTGAAAATGGAATAACGGGGAATGAGAGTATATGATATTCGACCGGTGCAGACTTGTGATCCATAGATTCTGACCTTTAGACTTGTGCATGCATCGCTCTACAATACTTATATAGCTTCACTAAGAATCCACTGTCGCAGACGGATATCTTGTTTGTTCCATCGAATTTGTTTGGAGGTTCCTCTTACATGATTGAAGCCCCAGAGGATATATATATTGAGGTACTGACAGTTTTACAAATGAGAGTCGAGCTTCAGGAGGTAGAGACTTGAAGCGGAGCGTAGTCAACAGTGAACCTAAAGTCTTGACTGTATCTGGATGCACCATGACATCTGGGCCGACGAGATACTTCTGTTACTTGAGTGACTCGGAACATCATCACATATCCGAAACATTAAAATCAACACGGGTATTTCAACAACAAGTGGTATAATGAAAGCTGGATGAAAGGATGGGAGGATGAAGAATTGCAAGACACCCTCAATATCAGTATCATGCGTGATTTTTCCCGCCTCTAAGAAAATGTTTTGATGCTTTAGAATAGATTGATGAACGTTGTACAATTGTGAGTGTTGTTTGATTGATTGGTTATAATGAAGGAGATCTCGATGAATGGACTATCTTTATAAGGCCTTATCAATGCAACAACCCCCAAGGCTTAACCTCGAGGCTCTCATAAAAAATTCACTGCTCTAAAAGGTGCTCATAAATAGGTAATGAAACAGTGATTCATATACACAAAATGATTCAGTACCTCATCTTTCACTCCCAATCTTGAGATCACTTGTTTGCAACACTATTTAGGTCATAACTCCAGGCACATTCTTTTTCTTGCGTTCCATAACCCATAACTATATTTCGGCTTATCTTCTGAAATGGCTTTGAATCATTCGCATATCAATACCAGAAACGATAAATTGAAACTTCTCAACCCTCATTGATATCTATTTCTTCTCAAAAGCAGATTGCTGTCACTCAAATATCCCGCTTAATGCTAATGACAATGATTAGATTATCTCCTGCAACGAAAAGTTCAAATAGTAGATTGATTCCAAGATAATTTCTTACAGAAGAAAGGTTTTGCTTAAGTTGTCAGCCACAAATACATATTGCAGGTTCGATTTGACTTCCGTCCTAGATAAAACTTCGTTCCATCTCGAGCCCCCATTATACAGAGAATATTGTGGGCGTGGGGCTCTCTTTACAGCGAACCAGAGAAAATTCTGGCGCGACAGCCCTCTCTTTCCCCCTCTCTTTCCCACAGATCCGCTCTTCAAGTCAAAATCATGCAACTCCAGTACATCGGATGGATCAGATAAGATTTCGAAATCGACCAGGTGTGCATAAAGATAAGACTCACTCAATCTACCGCGTGGGTTCTATATTTCCTTTAAGATAGCTAAACAATACCCTGCTAAGTCTCAAATTTCAAGCATGATAGATCGACAAGATCCATAGCTCCCGTACTATCATACGCGAGTTGAGTTGTTGGCTGAATTGATTGAAGAGATGTGAGATTATGTTATGTACGTATGTCAAATAATTGAGTATGGGTATACGAGAACTCAACTGCTAATACAACAGCGGAACAATGAGCAGCTAGATGGCGATAAAAACTTTTAATATTTTCATCGATGATCAACTTGTATGGACAGTTTGTAAGCCTCAGACATATGGATGAAGATATGCAAGTAGTATAATTTAAGCGATCGTTCTACCACCAGGACAACTTCCTTTCCCACAAGACTCATATATCCCCGCTATCTCTGAAAACTTACGCGAACTCTCGTTTAGAAACGGCATTTAAATTGAGACATATCATCTATTACAAGTCTATCCACATTCAATATGATAAAGCTTTTAACAACGACAATATAAGCGTCCTAAATCAGATTAAAAAAATCGGATATTTGCAATGAAAAGCTTATGCAGTTACAGCATACACCCTGACAAATTCAACTAAAAGTACTGCTTACAATATCTTAAAGATTTCGATGGATTGTTTCGATGTGTTAAGTAATAATCATTGTGAAGATGCTTATCCTGGCGGCAATCGGGTTCATTTATCTTGGACAGAGAGGATCAGACTTTTTGGAGAGCCTAGCCTCTGACTGCTATTTGTCCATTCACTCTCTGGCCCATTATACTCGGAATTTCATATGCCTTTCAATCACACAGGTGATAAAAATTCATATTCACGTGAATGATGGACCACTTGTGCCCCGTATACTATCGCTTACAATTGTAGATCCATTTGAGACTACTGCCTCAATACTTGGAGATCTATTTAAGAGAGATAAAGTGAAGACTCTTCATTCTCACGCGCTCTTGGCAAAAGGCACACACGGATCTTAGGTTCAGAGTCCTAGTAGCTTTGAAGTTATCGCCCATATCTTACTCAGATTCCTGATATCTCTAATCTTGCGCGAGAGTCTAACCCTCCAGTATTTATGGTGTGGTCTGGATTTTCCGATAGATTAGATGAGTGGCACTCACCCAATCATAAAACGACAACAGTTATAAGGTTAACGATGATGACAATCATTGCCTCAAAGTGCGGCAATAAATGATACCCTCAATCACTTCCGTAGGATCTATACCCGGCCATAATTGCCCACAGTACGATTGGGTAGATAGCCTCTATATATGCCTTAAATAGGCCCGTGAAACGAAAGTATCTATTACTAATCTCGCCCTTCAATCCGTCAGAATTTTTGCACTATTTTTCTTTCTTGGGAAACCAGTCTCTTTTATGCAATGGGGTGAGATGTGATCTATTCAGGGCCTATACTTCTTCCTCACACATCCGTGGATTGAGGTTGTATAGAAAATCTTGAGTGAAATGATTCCTGGTAGCAAACATGATGCTTTCTATCTGAACAGGAGTGAGTCACAGGTCCTTGGCCCTTCGACGCTAGTCCTGCTTATTTAAAGCTTCATGGTGCGGTATCCAGCTTGAAATATCCAATGACTATTAGTCATCTATTGACAAAAAACGCAGGAGAAACTGAATGTAGCTGCAGAATGAATACATAAGACACGCGTGTGGAGAAAAAATCCATATAATGAGCATGAATTAGCCGTTGATTTGTTTGCCAGATGAAGAAGACAATCTATACGTTATGTGAAGTGGGAAAGCGGAAAGCAAAAAATTGTTTGACAATATTAAGAGTTGTCAGATGATATATCCATAGCTTGTAAAAATCTACATATTTAACAAAAGTGGAGGATGTGGGAGCATGGAGAACAAAGATCAGATACGACCCTAAAAGCATAATATTCATGATGGACAGTGTTTCTCATATTAGTCGATTCGTGGGCTATTAGAAACACCATTGAGGATCCGATCTGGTGTTTAATGTTTAAATAATGTCGTATCGTCTTTCTACGGAGATACGATTCACTAATATCATAATGCGTAGAGTCACTAGTTGCCTACCAAAGACTATACTGGTAGATTAATAAACATCCGAGGTCAATCTGCCATACTTGAGCTCAATCAGAGCAAGTGAATCGATGAGAAAGTCATTAATAGAGTATTTCCCAAAGAGATCCACATTGTGTCCTCAAACCGCTCTGCTACCTAGGTATTTATATCTTGTCTCCAACCGATTTTTCAAACTGCAGCTTAAGAAAGCAGCGTTCAAATTGCATTTGATGGGCGCAGGAGAACAGTTCCATGATACCATGTTAGATGAACTCTGGGATTTGAGATATAATGCCTGTATCTGAGCCCAGCGATATGCTCAGACTAACTTTGTACGTAGCGATATTCAAAATGATAGTGACAGCAAGACTCCACAGCAACAGCAAAACTGTATTATTGAATAAGAACAAACCAAATTTCTCGTGTCTAGTTCTCAAAGGATCATCATTCAAAACGAAATATAGGACAAAGACATTAATACACGGCGGGCATAAAAACGAGTTTAGACTGACTGCTAGACCGAGCACCTTTCATAGCTTATACTTGACTTGGAATCGCTGCGGATTCTAGGTAGGGGAATCAGAGGCCTTAGATAGCAGAGATATCTGTATGAGCCTTTGATTAGTTTCTCTGATTCGCTAACTTAAGGAGTCTGTAGAGTGTATGATTCATATGTCTTCTCTAACGCTCCTGGCCATGGGCCCACTATCTTTAAGCTTTCGAGCGCAGGATACACATAGAGAACTACCTATATAAATTAACACTTGTTGAGCAACGTTCTTTCAGGAAATGCAATCTCCAAGAGAATATCGGGGTTATTAAGTCAATATTCTTGGAGGATTTCCATGTCATGATAGTTATAATCTCCTTGAACCGCCTTGCCAGAACTGTGAGATTGACAAATAAGATAAGATAAGATAAAATAAAATAAAATAAACGACAATAAGAAAGAAACTGATGGCATTTTCATTAAATCCATACAATCAATCTACCTCACTATCAAATCCACTCACATACTTACACCGAGACTAGCGGTGAAGAAAACCGTGACACAAACTCGGCTCTAAAATCATCATATCGGAATAAAACTACCACTACCACTACAAGCAACCATCATTCTCAAGCCACCCGCACGAAAATCTCGAACCATTATAATCACAAGCGGCTCAAACCCCAAAGTCCTGTAAATTTCCAAATACAAAAAATTAAGCGCCCACCCCCCTCACCCCCACCTTTTTACTCATCACCGTCATCACGATCCCCCATTCTTCAGCAATCCTTCATACTCGGGTCCATGATCATCTCACAAAATTCACATCTCACAGACCATCCTCAAATCTTCCACCCAGCAGTATTCCACACCCTAACCCAAAATGCTCACGCAAGCCGAGGAGGTAGCATTGATCAGATGTGCAACAAATCCTTCTCGGTCATGGGAAGCGCTGTGAAGGATGCAGAGAGATGGAAAGGCTTGGGTAGGATTATGTTACTATCATGTGCTTGACATTGGCACTTGTGGACAAGATGATTTGGTTGTTGGAAGCTGGGAGGAGGAGGGGAGAATGTATCAAGATGGTTATGCCATCTTAATCTGAATGGAAGATACGAAGGTGTCAATACTACTGCTGCCGCGATTTTGCTTGGTATTCTGGATTTAGATGGAGGATGGAAGAAGGTAGCATTCATCAGATGTGCAACAATTCCTCTTCATTCCCAAAAAACGGGGCGAAGTATCTATCTATATATATCACATCAAGAAACGACTCACCAGCCAATCCCCAAATCTCCACTCAGCATACCCCATCCGGGCAATTCATAGAAGAAGGTAGTATTCACCAGACATGCAACAAAAGCTCTTCTCAAAACCTCCAGCAAAGGATCTCCATCCCAATCCCTGTCCAGGAATAGATCTTCATCCCAAGACAATCTGTGCTCACCACCGCCTCCCCAATCAGAGGAGCAAGGAACGAACGTAGCATTTATAGATACGCAACAAAAGCAGTTGCTTCTCCCTAGCAACCGTAACGCAATACATCCCCATCCTAAAGCTCCGCAAAACTGTCGTCCTTCCCCAAAATAAAACACATCTGAATATCTATCCATCCACAATTGATCCATCCAACCAACCATTCCTACCCCAGTACTCCAATTCTCAAGGTAACACTCACCAGACACGCAACAAAACGCTCACCCCATCTCCCCCCGCCCAAAACAAGCCAATCCGCCCAAAACCCCAAAGATCAACACCTTCCCTACCCATTCCAGAAACTCACAAAAGAAGGTGGTATTCTGCAGATATGCAACAAACGCCAATTCGGCGTTCCACGCTGTTCGTGCGTGCGTGCGTTGGAGGATTTCGTTCTAGCGGTGATGATGTGGATGGGGTGGGAAGTGGGGCCGGGATGGATATCGAATCGAATGAGAGGGTGAGGAGTGAGACATTTGGATTTGGAAAACGCGTGATCGCATCGCGGATGGAGAGTGTGAGTTGATGGGTAGCACGAGGATCACAAATAGAGAAATTCGTGTATCGAGTAAGCGTGGAAAAATTTCATTGTCGGTGCGTGAATAAAATATATACAAAGTTAAGCAAATAAACCCTTCTTCACCTCAACCACGTCCCTCAAATTCTCCACTCCTTCTTCCCCTTCACCTTCTCCCATACATCCCTATCTCCTTAAACACAGTTCTTTCCGCCATAAACAAACTTTCCAGTCGAGTTCTCACACCCACAAGTACCATTCACGGGACTCTTGATACAAGTTGTTCCCACTCCTTTGCTCGTTCCCTCACTTCCCCAGTAAAAGGTCCAGTAATCGGCTCCGGCCTTCAGCTCCGACTTGGTAGGCGCAGTACACTTGTATGCGGAACAGGTTCCATAGGGAGCACCGTGGGCGCTGTCATATTGATGATCTTGTTGGAAGACGGCGAAGGTTTGGACACCGGAGACACGGGTGTTGTATGCGCATTCGGCGGCTTGGATGGCTTCGGTGACTTTGGTGGCTGGGAAGGGGGTTAGTGGTTTGGTTTGATGTTTGGATGGGAGGAAGATTATCTACCTGTGCAACCTGGAGATCCTGGGTAGTAATCCTTTGTGTTTGTGGTAGCGGGATCGAGGGTTGCGGTTGCGAGAGTACTGAAAGCAGCAATGCTGAGGATGGAAGTGAAGAAACGCATGATGATTTTCTTTGGAGATTTATTTTATATCCTGAAGGTAAAGAGAGAGATGATTTGAGATGAAGAACGATACAACAGAAACGAGAAATCGAGACATATTTGTACTTTTGGTGATAGATTAAAGGTCCAGAACGACGCAAGAAGCAATCTGGAATAGAGTGAAATCAACATGCAATAAACAAAGTATTCATCTCACATCCACTCTCATCGGGGAAATAATGTGAGAACCTAGAAGGAGGGTTCTGCGATCCGGGGTTTGTCGAATTGCCGGTAGGGAGGTGTAGCGGCGACGGGCCGATGAAACACGTGGGTGGGTCCATCCGATGTTTATGAGATTGATTCAGGGGAAGGGATAATGGGTTGATGGAAACATTGAATTCATTTGAATATGATGTTCGCAATATAAACAACATGTATCTATTCGTCAGATCGTTTGTCCTTCTTCTTCAAAAAGTCTCACTGCCTCGTTACCCTATATTTCGATCCCATATTGATATAAGTGTCTTCACCCCAACAAAACTCCTGGATGTCTTGGCACAGTCTCAACTTATGGGGAGATACTTGAAAGCAGAACCTTTGTCATCTTGAGGGACGATTCCATATTCTCCCTATAATATAAATATACACATCCCTACACCGAGCTGATTCGGTGATACCCTTAAACCTTGTTAGGATAATGATGTATACATAGTAGATTTTTTCAATTGTGTACACACTGATTGAGAAGCATTTCACAATTAATCTAGAACACGAGAGAACATTGAATTTGCTATATCTAGAGCTGTTCATATAGTATAACCTTATTCACAAAAGAGTTCATCTGGAAGTGGCAGCATGGATTAAAGGCGATGTGGACTTCCACAACAATTCGATACAACTAAGCCTTATCTAGTTTTCAAACTTCCTAGTTCCCGGTAGCAACTCTCTCTTTCCAGAATATATCATGAAAATTATTCCGGCCGTCGGGATTTTAACCTCAATAGATTCAAGAAAAGAATCAATAAAGCATTGAATCTATGAAATTAAATGAAAGACTTTTCTTCATTAAGGTTTCCTCCGAACAGCCAGAGCCTTTAAAATATGTAGATGGCTAGCATGAAAAGCCATTAATCCGGCAACATTTCATGTATGAAGAATAATCGAGTACTCAAAAGCTTGAGGCTAGAGTTTAGAGCTTGTATAACCTCATATCACCAATATGGACTACACGGTGAGTACTGCCACTGCTGGTGTTCGCCGGTGTGAAACGGTGCAACTTGTTATAATTTCCACTGGGGGTGGACACCAACAAGGGAAGAGTTGTCAAGGACCAGCTGTAGGTAATTCATGCCCATGTGTTGATACCGTGGTGTGGTGATGCTATCTAGCATGAGTTGATGTTGAGACAGAGAATTGCAGAAGTCGGGGGCTGTGTTGGCAGACATGTAGTTGCATCCTACCTAGGTACTCCTCAGCCCCTATCCCTTTTAAGACATCAACATTTGACATTAACAAATGATCCCATATGTTTTCAAAAAATTCTTCAATTGTAACTATCATAACCCAAATCTCAAAGTTTCCCCTCACGATGTTTGACCGTTTGTCTATATTACATATAAGCTGTTATTCAAACCAATCCATTCATTAATCCTTTCCTTACTCTCCAAGAATCTTATCAGCGCCGGAGACTAGGGGATAGCTATTAGCATATTTGTTTAAGTATAGGCTAGCCTTTACACGTACCAGTGTGTCCAATGTTATCTGGCTCAATGTTGACACTCTTGACTTTACCACCCTCAATAACAATTGCATATCTCTTGCTTCGGTTTGTGCCCAATAATGGAGCAGCTGGGAATTCAAGATCCCAAGCACGAGTGAAGCTTCCGTCTTGATCACCAAGGAAGCGAATACCACTCTTCTTGTCTGCGTCAAGAGACTTGCCCCTTGCGTTCATACTGTTCATAAGAAAGTTAGCAAAGTTCAGCCTCAAGGATGTGGGGCCGGAGTTGCGGAGTTGGGGGTGTTCTTACACGAAAGCATCGTTGACGGATACAACAAAGACCTTTCCTGCGGACTCAAGCTTTGGGTGAAGGATATAGCCAGGAACGTGGGAGTCAGAGCATGTTGGACTGAAAGCTGCTGGAACACCGATGATGATACCAGAACCTTCACCAATCTCGGCAGCAATGTTGACCTTTTGGCCTGGGTTGCCCTCAGCGAGCTCGACAGTTGGGATAGAATCTCCGACCTTGACCATGATTTCGATTTATGTATTTGGTATTGAAAGTTTGATTGTTTTTAAGATAGTATGAAGTTGTAGTTGGAATGTGTTGAGTGGATGTAGAATAATGAATTAAGAAGAATGTGAAGAGGGGGGAAGTCCCATACTTAACTATTCACTCAATCACCCCGCCATAACGTCACTTAAGCGTAGAGCTACGTTGTGCGATGGTGTTATTGGTGTCAACGGAGTTTTTGCTGTCATTGGTGTCATTGTTGTTCATTAGCCACAATAATTCGGAATGTAACCCCATAAGTTGCGAGTATTTGGAATACTAAGAACCTCTAAGAAACTCTAGGAAGGTCTAAGATAAAAGGGACGATCCGAGAACCCGCTTTTTCATCATCCGTGGTACTTGGATACACTTGATAAGGTCCTTTGAGTACCGGATTTCCAAAATAGACAATGGACTTTCTCCTTTGGATATTGATTGTGTGATATTAAATATTTTGTGCATGGTGGAATGGTGGAATGGTTGGAATGATCCAGGGAATGCCAAAGGATTTGAATTATGGCGTTACATTGGAGTAAGGTATCAGTGCAGTTCTACTCGGGTACCTAGATACTACTCTGGAGGGAACGGCAGGGAGGGCTAGGAGGGGTAAATCAATCTATTTTCAGGGTATTTTCGGAGCACGGACTTTCCGGAGTCTTTTAGGACGAGGCTGGTGGGCTCACATGGGCTGAACAAGGCTTTGTACAAGGCTATGTACAAGGCTACCCAAGGATCTACCAGTTTGTCGTCGAAAGAATTTGGAATTCATGTCAATTTGATAACCACCAATTGCATCTCCACCCATACCACCAGCCAGCATTATTTGATATTGAAGGTCGAGAACCATATCAGAACTACCGGATTATCAATTCACTCCCTTCATACATGGTATGTCATCATTCTTATCATATGCTGCTGACATTAATGATCTGATTTGGGATAATCTAGACCTTCCCTTGAATGCGCCATTTCTATTATGACACCATTGGGTCCAGAGATTCTATAATTTGGGTGGTTCTATGATTGCGTTGGGTGTTCTTGACCTACTAGGTACCCTACGCTCTAGATTATCTACCGCGCACCAAAGATTAGATTGCCAGTCTTCTTATCTCTTTTTGCCAACAGATTGTCTACCGAATATCCACGACCAAATCAAACCGATGTTTGCCAAGTCAGAGCGCTCGTTATGGGTAAAAGAGGACCGAAAAAGAACTACTTTGTAGTATGTTGAGGTAGAATAATTGGAATTCTTGATGGATGGG
This sequence comes from Botryotinia narcissicola, assembly GCA_004786225.1. NCBI lineage: Eukaryota > Fungi > Ascomycota > Leotiomycetes > Helotiales > Sclerotiniaceae > Botryotinia > Botryotinia narcissicola. Next base: position 40,381 of record PQXJ01000170.1, on the reverse strand, counting down.
CTCAATGTGAGGCATCTACATCAGGTTTCTCGGGTGCCAAATTCAAAGGTTATGAGACTCATGTTGAAGCTCAAAAAGCATGGAATGAGTGGTTACAGTCTCAAGGCTTTGCGCCTACCGAAGGTGCACCACATGATACGTTAGAGAACAATCTTACAGATATCTCTAGAGTTGTAAATCGAACCGCGATTGACAATCATTTAAAAGTACGCGTAGGGCTAAAAAGGAAGTACGAAGATGAAGATGCTTCCATGAACATCAATGATAGTGTCGTAATAACCTCTGCTCGGCCGATCTAAGCAGAAGTCAGTGCTATATCAACCGAAGAGACCTTTATTGACCTTACAGAAAGTCCAGAGCGTACAATGTCGACTGACAGACTTCTCGATTCCGAAGGAGGAAAAACACCATTGTTCAAGAAGGCAAAATCTGGCGACAACTCACCTACACTCAACCCTGATGTTGAAATTCCAGACTCAGAATTTGAGTTATCTGATGAAGAAATTTTCGATAACATCACTCCAACGTGTGAAGATGTTCCTAAGCCCGTTGAACTTACAACCGAGCAGAAATCAGTCATCAAGATGGCAATGGGTAGAGATAATATTTTCCTCACCGGTGCCGCTGGATCCGGGAAAACGGTTACCCTACTGCAAATCATAAGAAAGCTAAAGAAAACGCTACAGGACAACAATTCAAATATGCCGAAAGTTCAGGTTGCTGTTCCTACCGGATTGGCGGCACTGCCCTTGAATGGAAGAACAACATATTCAGTTGCTGGATGGAAACCAGATTCATTTAAGATGCCTCTTGATCAGCTTCTTGGCGATGATAACATAAAGAAGAGAACAATTAAAGCTCTTCGAAAGTTAGAAGTTCTCATATTGGAAGAAATTTCAATGGTTGAAAGCCAATTCCTTGAGCGTTTCAATTTACTTCTCCAGACGGTAAAGCAAACCAAGAAACCTTTCGGGGGTATTCAAGTGATATTTCTGGGTGACTTTTATCAACTTCCTCCTGTGAAACCATTCGAGCATTGTATGATATGTGGAGTTGAAATGGCTGGGGCATTTGACCGTGTTTGTAAGAGTAATCTATGCAAAGATCGTTCAGATAATATTCCTTTCAAGCCGGGTGATAAATGGGCATTCAATGCTCCCGTGTGGAAACAGCTTAAGTTTAGACATGTCAAGTTGGAGCAAATTCATCGACAAAAGGACGAGAAGTTCAAAGACCTGTTAAACAAAGTTCGCAATGGTGTTGACTTGAGTGATGCAGAATGGCATGATTTGATACGTCCAAAGGTGCTTCCACCTAATGCTTTTCCTGTACGTCTCATGGCAAAACGGTTTGATGTCGACAGGTTCAATGATTCTCAATTGGATTTGATAAAATCAGAAGCAAAGGTCTGGGAAGCCCTTGATGATTCATGTCAGCTCTATCGAAATGAGCTTGATTACCTACGTCAGCATGAGATTAACAGGAAGGTGGAAGAATACAAAATCGCCATATCGGAATATCATCGTTTTCCCAAAAGGTTGACTCTAAAAGTTGGTGCGAAAGTAGTTTTACTTCACAACCAAGAACAAAAAGGTGGCTTGGTGAACGGATCTCAGGGTACAATAGTCGGATTCGTAAATGCACAAAAATGGCCAGCATCTGTGATCCAGGGTGACCATGCAGATTGGTGACAAGTTCAAATGAACCATTTTATTGAGAAGAATCCTTGGAGACCTGTCGTGAAGTTTACGAATGGTAAAACAACTGCAATCGCGCCGGTTTCATCAGAGACTTTAATGGGAACTGTAGAAGATAGATATCTTGCTTGCAGAACTCAAATACCTCTTATCTTAGCCTGGGCTTTGTCGATTCATAAAAGTCAAGGTATGACAATGGAACATGTTGAGGTATCAAGAAAAGATATTTTTGAGTCAGGTTAATTATATGTTGCTTTATCACGGGCAACGACGTTGGAGGGCCTTACGGTTACAGGTTACTCCAGGGAACAAATCGCTATGGATGAGGATGTTGTGGAGTTTTATCGAAAGACGCAGTGGGAGAATTTACAACCTCTTTCTGAATGAATTTTGTACTGGTATTTGAGCATTTTGTTATATCTCGGAGAGATTGAGGAATCAGGGAGAATTATTGGTAAGTTTTAATCGTCTTCAAGTCTCATGCTCGAAATACTAACGTAAATTTATAGTTTGAAATCCTTCACTTGGGAACTTACGAATACACTCTCATCCACTCGGGCTTACAATCTCCATGGTCAGAATCACATCACTTTATACAACGGCGATGGCAATATTGATCAATCATTTTCAATGTCAACACGTTGGTTTACTTTGTACGATGTACATAGTAGAGTCTGAAAGTTTAAGTGGGTCGACCGTTGCCCTGACAAATGAGAAGCGAGATTGTACGACCCGCACCATAAAATCTCTTCAAGAAAAATAATTTCTTCAATTTGTACTCACACAACATCACATCAACTGCTTCAAGTTGTGTGTCTTCATACTACTTCTGTAACTGATTTGAAGACATAATGTTTTTGCCTACTTATGTACTTCAACTTGATTGATGTATTGATAATCATCGACCTTTGCTATACCATTCAGTGTATATCCATTATTCACCAAATGTAAGTACTGCATTCAATCCAAATTAACTTCTCTACAACATACAATATGATGAGCAAAATTGGTCCGTGTTACTGAGAGGCCTCAAGAACCTCGTTATGGCGATACAACCGAGCACTTTGTGCATCTCTGATTTTAATTCCTTTTTACATTTTCTTTTCCCTTTGTTGACACGGGTGGTGTTTACTGTTACTATCTGAGTTTTGAAGAAGAAATGCTAATATTGAGAAGATAGGATTTGTTAGAAGAGTTCATGTGATGAGATGAATCAGTGAGTGTATGATTGAGTAGGGTATCGAGGATTGAGGAATTCTTTCGACCTTTGGTTTTGAGGAATCATTGAATGAATAGATGCATTTTGGCGTAAGATAACCATATATATGTTGCGTTGTCTCGCAGAGAGATAAATAAACAGTATTGCATTGCATTACATTGCATACAGTAGGATAGCATAGCATCATAGCATAGCGATGAATTTAATAAATCTTTGAATCATCATCAAAATCTCCGTTGCACTCGCAGACCACTTTCTCGTGATTACATTACTTGGTGCTTGTAATTATGATTCTGATGATGTGATGTGGTGTGATGTGATGACTAGTTCATTTGTTCATTTTTTATTGCCATGAGTTATATATATATATATACCTACCTACAACCTATCTATCTCGATCTCCCCTCCCATCTCTCCTCTCATTTCCCTTCTCAATTTCGCTCTCATCTTTCCTCTCTATCACCACATCACTCACCAAATCACTCATCACATCACTCACTACATCACTCACCAAATCAATTATAACAGAACTCATCCATCTATCTCTGCACTCACCTTCTTTCCTTATGTTTCTTTGCGTTTCCTCGCCTTTTCAAAAACTCATGCACATACATATCTGGATACCTACCATCTTTCCCATCTTTCCCAGATACCTACCTACCTACTTGACCTCGGGCGGAAGAGGAAAAGAGGAAAAGAGGAAAAGAGGAAAAGAGGAAAAGAGGAGAAGAGGAGAAGAGTGTAATGATATATACCTTATTTAGTACCGCATGAGAGAGTGTATAGAGAACCGTACGATACAATACAAAGTACGATATGAATGCATACAGAGAACCCGATAATACGATCAATTTAATGATTCTGTTCACAGCAAGAAGAAATGCAGGGGTACCTGGTAATTACCTACCTAATATCAAGACCTGCTATTCCATTCAAATAAACAAAGACATAACAATCAAAGCAACAAGTGGATATTGAAAACACTTATGATATTATCTATAGCTATAAAATCTAAAAATGTCTCTACAACTACCTACCAGAAGACAACGTCGCACAAACTACCCCAATAGAGCACTTCCTTCACACCTCCGCAACTCCTCAACTCCGCATTGTCCTCCCAATCTAACCCAACCCTGCATAATCACATCTGGCATCAAACGCAAGAGTACACAAAAAGCAACATCAGCTGAACAAAAACAATTGTAAAAATAAATGCACCCAACAACACAAACCTTCAAATACCTACTTTCCTTTTCTCTCGTCAGCCACGATGGAAAAAGTCTTGTCAGAGCGACGGGAACTTTCCCTTAATGCCATTGCTCGTTTCTTCATTACTCATTTAATTTTTCAACCGATCCATGGGATTTACTTTCTCAGGTAAGACATCATACAACCATTGCGTAACGCCACTCCACATTCCCTTACTTGAAGGAATGCAGTAGCGAATACCAACATTTACCTACAAAAAACCATGATAATATCAGTCAGCTCTTTATCTCTACTATTCGGAGAATTACCTTTCTTTCTTCATTTCTTTAATTCAATTCTTTCTTTTCTTTGCTCTTGTTTCATCAACAAGAATGGCTTTGTGCGAATAATTTCGTGTTCATGATAACCACCGTTTGCATCAAGAATGATATTATGTATAGTCTCAGAATTGCGAATATGGGAGTGCATCTTGACCGGATGCAAATATTTTTGAGCGATTACTGGTCTCGGTGGCATTGCGATATATGTGATATGGCTGCAATAGGCATGGTTGTTTTACGACTAGTCGCCTATAAAATGGGATTGATGGGTGTTTCTTTGTTTGTAATGAATGCTATTGTGAATTTGTGAGTAGGGCGGATTGGGGGCGAGCACGACAGGTGGCAATTATTATTATGGGCGACATTGAGTGAAATCGAAAATAATCTTCTTTCGAAATTAACGAGCACGTTGAAACTTGCTGTCAATATGCAATACGTATCGAAAAAGCATTTTTTGCGAAATATTCTTTTGTAATGTTGTCATGGGTATTATAGTGTGTGAGTATGAGTTGTATCGAATTCTTTTGTTTATGGCGACTAAAGACGAACGAAGTCGACAAGATCTTCGAGGCGTATAGGGCCGTGGCAAATTGGTTGCGATAAAAAACTCAGTCTCAGCTGAATAGTGGTACAAGGAGGACATAAGGTGATGAGGGAGCTGATCGAAAAAAGCCAGTGATATGTCCCATGGAAGAACGCACCCCTATACTAAAGGATCGTCTTTGCTGTAAACTCCGCCCAAATTACCGTACGTCGAACCGAAAAACCTGAATATTATGAAAGAAATCCTAGCATCCGTTGTAAAATGAAATCAAAGGGAATCGTGTTCTCGCTCGAAATTCCGCCGCAACATTTGTATACCAGCGCACTTTTTTTTGGCATTTTCCGTTGCCCGAAGCCTTGGACCATGATGAAAACAAACGAGAAGAGAAGCACAAGTGGAGGTACACCCGCATCAATGAAAGTCGCAGATCCAAAGCTGTCTTCTGCGTTCTTCGAGATCGTACGATTTAACGAGCAGGACGCTCACCACCTATGTTGGTTAGCAATTAATATTCACGACGGGAATGTCTGTCATCATCGTAGGCTCTACCTCCATATGGCTCTCGAGCATCTCCACGAGGAGCTTGATCACCATAGGCAGCAGCGGGAGCCGGGTCTCGAGCTGGTCTATCATCACGACCACCTCTGTCGTATCCACGATCACGGTTTTCGTATCCTCCTCCACCTCCACGGCGGTCATCACCAGAGCGGCTGTAACGGTCACCACCATCGCGGGGTCCGGCGTAACGATCAATTCCACGGGGAGCGTCGTTGTAGTCGTCACGATCACGGCGACTGTAACCTCGGTCTCGGTCGTCTCTGCCACCATAGCGTCCACCACCATATGGTTCATAGCGGTATCCACCTCCACGGCGACGATCATCGTAACGGTCTCCACCCCATCCGCCACGAGGAGGTCCACGAGGATCCTCTGTATACGCGTTAGTTGTGTAGATAAAAAAAAGAATAATTAGATACATACCTCTCTTTGGTGGACCAAAGTACTTGTCAGGGGTTGGAGTACGAGGACGAGCACGACGAGCCTTTTCAATGCTCAAAGTGCGGCCTTCGATGACCTCACCTTGGAGGCCTTCCTTGGCAGCATCAGCTTGATCAGAAGTGATCATCTTGACGAAACCAAAGCCACGAGATTCACGGGTGTGAGGATCGCGCATAATTTGGCACTTCTCAACATCACCATACTTCTTGAAAAGACGAGAAACCTCTTCTTCGAGAAGACGTGGGTGGATACCAGTGACGAAAAGGTTAGAACCTGGGTTAACAGCACCATCATCTTGTGGTCCTGGTCCGCGATCATTCTTAGGTCCGCTGCTGTGATTATTTGTCAGACTATACTATCGTGTGATTCGTAATCAAATGGACTAACCGCTCATCGGCACGACCGTTTCTGTCTGGGGAAGCAGATCGGCGAGGTCCTCCACGTGGGCTGTCATTGCGACGGGTTGGACGAGGAGATGCGCTGCGATCACGCTCGTAACGAGGAGCCTCATCTAAAAGTGAAGAAAATCAATTAGTACACGAATGCAAAATTATCTAGAAAAGCTTCAAAACATGCGAAAGAATGGAAATAAATACCTTCGTAACGAGTGCCATTCTCGTTCTCATAATCCATAGTTGAAGTCATGATGATGATGTGTTATTGTAGGACGAAAACACGAAATGGGTTAAAAAAAGGGTTGGTGTGTTTGGTTGATTTGAAAGCTGGAGCTGGCGCAAACAAATTTTCGAGCTCTGTAAACGCTCAAGACCTGTGGAAAAGAGAAAGAATAATATCAAATGGGATTGCAGGAACGCAAAGATTTGATACTATTGATGGGGAGTAATGAATTAATAAAGAAACAAGATGGGAAGAAAGTTGTTGTTGAAAGGAAGAGGCACGTTAAGGTCAGATCGTCAAGTAAAAGAAGTTGTCGCGAATTTAAAATTGGGCCTAGCGCTAACACTAACCGACAGCGGCTAAGCTAAATAACGCGGTGAAGCTGAAAACAAATACTTTGCCGTATCAGGTATCAGGTTTTACCTGGCAGCCTGCTAGTACTAGTAGATAGGTATGTATCAATGATCAATCAGGTACGGTTCTACAGGCAACAAGAGGTGGTTCTCTTTGTTTGATAAAATGAAGTATCACTGGTAGGTCTACGATAGGTCTTAATTCATAGGAGTGGGAGTGGGAGAAGTATATCGAATCAATTATACTGATAATTTTAAGTTTTACTGTGCCTAACATTTGATGTCATATGTGTATACGTATGTCAATCATATCAATCTTTGTAAGATCTTACTTGATAATCCTTCCTATAAACATTAGTTATTACCACCAGCCAGGTCAGGGTACTGCACGTAAAGCTGAATAGCGGAGAAATCAAGGAACGCGAATCAATGATAGTAAGATCTTACAACCTATTGCAGTATACATCAACAGTATTCTTATTGGTTCTATTTATAAGCCTCTCCATGAAACTTTCAGTGGTGAGGAAATGCATTTGCCTGCAGTGCTTTCTTTTCCCTGGTTTTGACCAGACTCACATGTTAAGGATATCTAGAAATCTGACTACCAATGATATTCCCATAATCTACAATTCTTCGTTATGCATCATCTCCTCTTCAGATACGTCCAAGTTCTCATCTTCATTCAAGAAGTCTAATGCAGCAACGGCCTTTCCATCACATGCTCTTTCTAATGCTAAGAATGCGAAATGTCCTCCAACGACTGGTCTAGCTTTAAACTCAATACCTGGGAACCCACCAGTTCCCTCAGTGTCATACAAATCTGTAAGTGGTTTATCTGTGGTGATGTTAGATTTAGATGTGATGTGCTTGCCAATACAGAATTACATACCTGTTGTAGTCTCATTGACCCATAATGCAATTTAGTCCACAATTTCTTCGCGAACCTTCTTACTAGCAACTGAAACTGCAAAGAATTCCCAATCACTTTTGGTATAAAGATGGCGACTATCAAGAGGTAAACCGTACTTCTGTCGAACCGAGTGGTACCAATCACTCTGTAGTTTGTAAACTTTGTCACTTACAAATCCGGTCTTTGAAGTTTGTTGATCAGGAAGAGTGATAGGTTTTTGACCGTTTCCAATGCTTGGAGTAAATGAAGAGCTTGATGGGATGTGGAAACAAAGTAATGAATCTGCAAACAGATTGTATAGAATGGTCCATGATCCATACCAAGAATATGCCAATTTAGCATGAGTTCCATCCCTGTAAAAGGCAAATTCATCCTCCCATCGTTTGATGTAGGTTTCGGAAATATTGCGGTAGAAGACAGCATCCTCGGTTTCACCAACCACTTCAGCAATCTCGCTCATAGCCTTGATCCCTATGATACCTTTCAGTGCAAGGTTTGTTTGGTTGGCTAACCACCCCGCAAAGTCATCGGTTGACAACTGATTACTAGGGATGAGAGTTTCCCTGACCAAATACCCTGTCCATTGTTTCCATAGTTGGTATGATTTCTTGACCCATTTTCTTGCTTGCTTTTCACCCTTGGCCTCGATGGGTCCCCCAACACTATCATCCATACCATCTGCATCGACAAAAAGTGGGAAAGCACTTTCAATGAATTGAGCAGTTTTGTGATCACCTTGATTGGACCAGATGCTTGCTGGCTTGGTGTCATATTTAAGTGAGTTGACCAACTCCAAGCCCATGATGAGCATATTACCACATTCTTCAACGGGCATGTATTCATCTCTACCGTCTGGATGTCCTGTTGCATTAGGGAATTATGAACCAAGATCATGCATGGCGTAATCATTTGGATATTGACCACTAAGCATGTTTTCAATCAAATGCTCCATCATTTACTCCAACCATCTAGGATTGGTATATAAGAAGAATGGGAAAGCGGGGTAAATGACATCAATAGTGTTCATGTTTCCATCAGAAGAGATTTCCTTGAAGAAAATAACATGATCATCAGGAGTACCAGCAAAAGAAGCAGCACCCAATACTTGACGTGCACTGAGCGCGAGGATGTCCTTGTAATCTTTAGAACCAGATTGTAGAGCATCAATCGCATGCTGATCCGAATAGTTGCTTGCGAGATTGAAGGCTGTTTGAAAGTCTTTATAATGGTATTCAAGCAAGTCATCGGCTTCCGGATAATACGAAGCCCACAATGGACGCATGGCTGTCAAGCCTCGAGCGGAAGCAAATTGAATGACAGGATTTTGAATATGTGCAATGGTAAAGAGAGCACTGGCGTAAGTTTTCCCACTTTCAGCAGAAGTGGAATTAGAAGTAGAATTGAGCTTGAATGAATAGGCATATGCGAAGACTGGTTCCTCATCCATAATTCCTCGAAAGTTGGTGTCAACAGTATTTTGCAATTTCCCGCTTCGTGAAAAGTTGGTTCGTAATATACCAGACGTACCAGCTTGATGGTTGGCTTCAGCTGGGCCTATGAAGTGTAATTGTCCCCATTCTGAACGGTCTCCCCATTCAGTGAACAATTGCTCAACTACTCTCTTGGCCTTCCAGATCTTTAGTGGTGGATCGCTGTTATCCTTTTCTGGTTCACTCTGACTGAATGACCAATCAATGGCATTGGCCCTATTACCACTAACCCATAATCCATTTATATCCAAGTATACGTCGAGATCGAAATCTCCGGTGACATGCACAGTTAAGTATGCCGCAGGTATTGATTGTCGGAAAGTAGAGGTTGGTGTAATTGGAGATAGAAATGATAAAACGACTTCGAGCGGCTCTTGGGATTTAGAGGACGACGGAATATTATAAGTGAGGTTTGTAGTCGACGCATCAAAAGTAGCACCTAGGAATGTCGGATATGATACATTGAAACTATAAATGAATTAGTCGCTATTTGCAATTCAACATTGAACGTCAATAACTTCAAAACTTACCTATCGCCAGATTTACTCAATGAATCGTGAGGTCTACCCAATAATGGATAAATAGTATCAGCGTCTGGTACTGAGGCAAGTACAGAAAATCCAATCTATATCAAGTAAGAATCTTAGTAACCAGACTTTAATGACGGAGACATCTTCTTCAATTCCATACCTCTTGACCTGTCCAAAATATAGGCCAATGTTCCCATGGATTCTCTCTTGCATGTCCTAACCAAGCACTCAAATATGGATTTCGAACAATTAATGGTATCACTGGCGGGGTCAATGTAGAAGCTTGTGCGACCGTCGCTGCTATTGCAGATGTAGCCTGAAGGTAATTTGTCCAACGCATGGTTGATATGTTATGTTGCGTGCATATATGTATGTACTCGTATTCATCAAAGTACCATCGAAAGAGACAATTCCAAAGAGTCAAGAAGGAATGAAGAATCCAAATAACATATAAACATTCACAAACTATTCCGACTTCATATGATGAAGAATAGTAGATAGTTTGATGATGGAAAACGATGAGAAAGTATTGCTTACTGAGCTTTGTTCTTATGGGAAGACAATCATGAGACCAAACTTACTCTTTAACATAAGGGAGGTAGGAAGGAGCCTTGGTACTCGATTCAAGGTACGAAACAACCGGCTCCATCTTTTAGTTTAACCTTTTCCCCTGTTCTACGTTCTACGTTCTACCTAGGTAGTATTTTGTCATGAGACGGGAAATGCGGGGGCTAGCGTTGTTTGCATAATTCTGTGTGATTTTATGAAGATGATCCATAAAGTTATGCTTATCCAGAGATCCACGAAGTGCGCTCTCAATTTGAGCTACTTTCAACCATCACCAACACCATCAACACCGCCAATATGTCTTAGAATCGGTTCAGACGACAACCTTCTGATCTAAGAGTATGAATTGATAGTCAGGGACTAGTCGGCCGCTTGGAAGAGCCGACGATTCACTACGTTGCTGCATCTTGACTAACACATGAATCAAAGACTACCTACCTACCTAGGTGGGTACAAATATAATATCCAACTTTGAGTACAGGAAGATCATCTGAGTCAATTCTTTCCTTAGCTACCTACCTACTCATACTCGGCGTGGTACTACTCGAAGCCAATGTCAATCTCGTGATAATTCCCCTTGACTCATTTCAACTGCCATTTTTAACATCCATGAATAGCCTAATGCCCACTATTACTTAAGGTTACATCCCTCTGTGGTGACAACCCCTCATCTGGTATTCCTACTTTTTTGGTTCTTAAATGTCACTTCCTCGTTCCCACCATCCATTTTATCAATATCCAGCCTGTTTGCAAACACCATCACCGAGAAAACTAATAGCTCACCACCACCATCATGTCGATGGAAGGTAAAGTCATCGCCATCACGGGAGGTGCATCGGGAATTGGTCTTGCTACAGCCAAGCTCCTTAGTTCACGTGGTGCCATCGTCTGCATTGGTGATATATCCAATGAATCTCTCAAGACTGTCATGGAGGGTGGTTTTGTCACACAAGTCAAGGGCTCGATAGTCGATGTGTCAAATCGTAAATCGGTTGAAGGCTGGATTGATGAGATTGTGAATGAGTTTGGGAAACTTGATGGTGCTGCCAATTGTGCGGGCGTTATTGGTAAACACCATGGTGTGAGGAAGATCCAAGATCTAGAAGATGAGGAATGGGACAAGATCATTGCGGTTAATTTAACCGGTATGATGTACTCTCTAAGGGCCGAGCTATCAAAAATTGAAAATGGAGGAAGTATTGTCAATGTATCTTCCATTGCTGGCACGCACGGTTAGTCATTCTTATCACATCAAGATGTTTGATTCTGTGCTCATACGAAGTGCTTCCATATAGGATTTGCGAAAATAGGACCCTATGTCGCTAGCAAACATGGAGTTATTGGGCTTACCCGTACTGCCGCAATGGAAGTCGGTGATAGAAATGTACGAGTGAATGCTCTAGCTCCTGGTCCAATTGATACACCAATGATGGGGCACGCTCGAGAGACTCATGTGCAGGAGGGGGAGTATGACTCCATTGTCTTGAGGAGGCTCGGTACTGCAGAGGAAATGGCTTCAATCATTGCCTTCTTGTTGAGTGAGGAAAGTTCCTATGTTACTGGAGCAGTTTATCACGGAGCTGGTGGAATGAGTGCTTGAGTTGTAGATCGCGTCGCCTATCACCTATGGCAGAAGAAGTATAATGAATTACTATCAGAGTCGAAGTTTTCGATATCTCTTTGGGTACATGAGGTCATAAATTTTACTCAGAAATACTATAGCTGGGAAAAATCCTCAATGAATTTTCTTGGGCAGTGTTCGATATTTTGTGAAATCTCTCTCAAGGTTGTACAGCTCTGTAAACCAACGAACGTGTGTGAAACCATGCGAAAACGCATGCTTCATGCTAATTCTCATGATTTCTACGTCACCAAGGACTGCATCCAATAGTGCAAACCCATCCCTTAGAATCATACCCCCGACAATATTTTCAGAAAAAACAATTTCCAGTCCTTAAGGCACAGCGGCAGCGGTATATAGTAGGCTAATCTTCCATTCTTGTTGCCATCTTCTGGTACTTGCTTTGTACCATATCTTATTGCTAGCGAAAATATTTCGTGTCTTCGATTGCTTTTTGCGCTGTCTTTGTTTGAGAGCTGTTGTTTCATTGTGGATGGTACCTTTTGTTCTGTATTTCTGTATTTTAGATGTGCTGATCATCTAACGGCTATCTATGAATCGTCAGTCATGTTTATATTCCACCATTTATTTTTGAAATAAAGTATACATACACCATTCTAGTTGCCCGGGAAAACAGCAGAATTTGCTGGTTGAATTTTGAGGGCTGGAGAAGCTGTATTTATATAGTGGAGAAAGATGTGGGATATAGAGGAGTTGCTTTGAGATGGTAGACGCTTTCTCATATCTTCTTTCTGGAGTACGTATTCTATGAGGCTTGTCCTCACAGGTCTGGAAGAGTGAATATTTTGGTGAAACATCGAAGGGTGTTGGATCCACAAAATTTAGACGGGTGCATATATAAACAACACACTCTTCAGTCTCTACTTGGTCTATATCAATTTCAAAATCAAGAAATTAAGAACAACGTATAAGGTGCAGATTTTCAAATGTCAGCAAATCATTCGAGGTTGTCATGGAAGATTTGTTGATTTTATCAGAATGATATGGTCATGAAATTCCATTAGTTTAAATTCTAATGATCATTTTCATTGTCGAAGCTTTTGTGTTACTGTTGTTTTGTTTTCTTCTTGGGTATCATATTTTTCTATACTTGGGATATGGAATGGTAACGAGATCGAATACGGTTGAGTAGGTAGGTAGTTTCAGGAACTGTGTAGATAACAACTCTGCTAATTTTAACAAGACAGACATATGATATACCCATTTCATCATTACCGTAGCTTTGAAGATTATATTAAAGAATAGAAGATCTTTATATATGCCCGCACATAGCTCTGCCTATGCAACTACAGCTTGAGATCAGAGGGGTTAGATATGAAGGGTGCGGGTATAGCGGGGTACAGGTCAGGGGCAGGGGAGTGAATCATGTACAGCAATGAATGCATTGGAAGGTTACCTTGGATACCTAGTAGCAAGACAGCTGTCAGATAAAGGTTTTGCTATTTAAAGCCTTTGACTTGAAGATTTAGTAGAGGCCACAAAACACTTGACAATTTCCACGAAGGGGCAATGTGTTTCGACATTCGAGTACCTTTCTATCATCTGTATTTTTCCAAAGCGCACTTGAAGTTCCTTAATTCCAGGGATTAGCGGATAACCTTGAACGACCAAGAAATTGATGAAGTTTCATCTGATGGCTCGCCTTTATTATTGTCATTATTATTATTTTTGACTACCTTAGTGGGGGTTGTTGGTTTTAAATTATAGTGTTTCAACTGTTAAATTTTCTTAAATTGTGATTTGCGAAATCTGGTGGATTCACCGAGTAAAAATCGATGCTGAGATGGAAATATAAGATAGTATTAGACTCTATTAGCTGTATTTAAAATGGTGTATAGTATCTTTCAGTCGATACTATGTTTTGGAGTGATATATTATACACATGTTACTATTTTTAGTTAGTCTTCAAATCATGCCCGCCGAATCTTTAATTCCCAACTGACTATTTGGGAGCCAGTGGATCTTTAAGTTAGAGATGCCGCGATTTGCCTTATAAGAAGTGGATAATCTGATCATTTTCATGTCTGAAAGGGATGAACTGTTCAAACGCAGCATTTATATAATTAGATGTTTCGGCTCCGGATAGCTAATTGTGATTAGATGCATTTCGTGGAGGTGGATTGACGGATTTTGGTACTATTCACTCCTACGTGGGTGCATCGAACTGGGAAATATGAGTCACAACATGTAAAGAGTCTGTATCATTGTCTGTTAGATCTTAAGTTTTTAAATCCTCTGCAAGCCATCCTAGAATACTTGCGCATAAGAAAGCAATTGGGTTGTAGCGGCTATGGGCTCTTCTTGTCACGAACCGCAATTCTATCTAAACCTGGCGCAAGACACTGGCTTTCAGAGAGTCTAGCGCTGGGTCGCTTGTGAGTTCGGTTTATTACTGCTGTCCAAGTAATCATTGTCGTTGTCAAATGTTGTAATTGTAGTTGTGCCGTTTGGAGATTTTGCCTTGTATTGTGTCAATATTTCAATTCTCATCAAATTAAAATTGGTAGGTTCTTCAAGGGGATGAACACGATCTTCCAGACTTCGAGTCTCCCAGTCCTTTTCTTCGAGCATTGGTGATATTAGAACTTGGGAGATGAGGGTTCCATAATCTGCAAGGTGTATACGAGGAATGGGTGCTCCATTGTGACTCTAACATTTTGCTGTATTAAAATCTGACCTAGTGCTGTGTCTAACCTCACCTAGTACCTGGGAATACATTAAAATTTAGACCGTACCCGAAACAAAAGTACCAACGACCCTACGCATCCTCCAAGATCTTTGCGGCACCCTTTTCCGCAACTCCATACACAGTCCCCTGCAAATGCGCTCCAACAATCATCGGAATCACACTAGCATCCACTACTCTCAACCCCTTCACCCCATAAACTCTCAATCCCTCATCTACTACACCACCCAACTCTCTTGGTAACATCGATGCTGTACCCGAATGATGATGTTCACTCGCTACCGATTCCCTCACATAATCCTCAATCTCCGCTTGAGTTGTTACTCTGGAACCTGGATATGATTCTGTGAGATTGATTGCTTGGAGAGAAGAATCAGTACGCATGAGACGCGTGTAATTGAATGCGACGGCCAATTGAAGCAAATCTATTGGATTGGAAAGATAATTTGGATCTAGGAGAGGGAAATCGAAAGCAGAAGTTGAGGAAATAGAGACGCGGCCACGAGAAAAAGGGAGTTGAATTGCTGGGATGATGATTCCATCGCTAACGATCATCTCCATGTGAGATGTATTTTTGGAGAGTAGATTGGTTGAGAGGATTTGGTGTTGGAGTTTGTAGCCAGCGAGAACTGTCGTGGGTGTAGATGGGAGGAGATACTGGGATACATTTGTGGATTGGGAAAGAGATTGGAGGGTAGAGAGGGTGGAGGGGGAAGAACTATTTAGGATTGTGGCGAGAGGGAGGAAAGCAAAGACGTTTGCTGAGGCAGTTGTGAAGGGCCCTATTGATTAAGATAATGTGTTAGTATGGCTCAATGCTTCGAATGATTATGGAAAAAATAGCTCACCTTCCCTTTTCTCATGATACAATTCAAGCTGCTCTTCAAGCCAAGTAGCATTCGTACTGAGATTCCCAGTTTGAATCGCGATATTCGGAGCTTTGAATTGATTTAAATCAGTAGTCATTCAATATATATTTATCCAAGCTGACTCAAGATAAAACAATATACCATTGTTAACAGTAGTAAGCAATAGATGATCTTGGTAATTCTCGCCAACGCCTTCACTCTCGACCACGACATCAATTCCTAAATCTTCCAAAACATCACTTCGTCCTATTCCAGAGATATGTAATAACTGTGGAGTTCGCTGTGCTCCGGCACTGAGAATTACCTCTTTCTTGGCGTTCACGGTGAATTTCTCTTCATTCACACCAGCTGCATATTCTACTTCTGTGGCTCTTGGTTCTTTTGATGTCTCAGATGAGTAATTGGAAGGAGTAGAGAAGATAATTTGAGTGACAGTATTAGAAGTCAATACATGTAAGTTAGAACGAACGGTCAAATTAGAGCTTGGGGGTAAAAAAGATTGAGATGTACTGCGTTCTTTGGTATCGGGGGTAAGAGATAGGATGATGAAGAAGACGCCGGCATTGAGACCTGCGAGGGAGTCTTTTATATATGAGACGCCGAGTTCGAAGAAGGCATCTAAGAAGTTTTCTGGGGTCTTTTAGGTTGGATTCTTCAATTTCATCGAAAATTGGTGAGATGAACTTCATAAGGAGAAACTTACTAGTGCTAGGCCAAACGAAATTCGGATATCCATTCTTGATAAACCCATTTTCCCCATGGACGTTTGCTTCGTATTCAATGCCCCATTCTTGCACTTCCTTTTCATCGGCAGGAGTAAAATGTTCTCTTTTCTTGAAATAAGGAAGGAGACCTTCCCAATTCCATCCAGAATTTCCAAGTTCTTCCCAATGATCATATTCAGCTGCATTGCCGCGCATGAATGCCATTCCATTTATGGCAGAAGAACCGCCAATTACTTTCCCAGCTGGAAGATCAATCGATCGATTTCCGAGGTTCGATTGTGGGACTGAGGTTGTTTTCCAATCATAGATTGTGCCACGAGGACCATTACCAAGTACGGGGAGATTGGAGGTGGTTATTAGAGGGACTGTTATGAAATCTTCATTTTTGTGACTGAGACAATGTGAGTATGGGCAAACCTCATGAGAATTTGAGGTCGTACAAATTTCCTGCCTCGATCACGAGAACGGTGGTATCTTTATCAATGTTAACAAGAGTGAAACGGCGAGTTTTTAGAGGTACTGACTTACTAGCATTTCTGGACAAACGATTTGCAACGACGAGTCCACTCGTTCCTCCTCCGACTATCACATAATCGTAAATTGGTAGGAGATCGGCTGATCTTTCTAGAACCTTCCCGGAGAAGACTGGATCACACGCTACATCATGAAAGATGGATAAAAAGAACACGAACGAGAATGACAAATGCATCTTGTTCGATGTGAAAAATGTCATTGATCTGAAAGGAAGTGATTGATGGGTACCTCGCGCTGCTCATATACAATTTGAAATTCTTGTGTTGATACTATATTAAGTGTATACCCGAACAGCGATTCGCATCGTAAAAACACTATAATGATCAATGCTTGGTCATTGGTTGAGACATGGTGATTCATCCCCAATTCGTCAATGACTGCAGCAATCTAGATCCTTAGTGTCGATTAGGAGTGGGCTGAAAGATTACCGACAACCCCAGAGATAGGCATGGTGGGGCAGCATTAACAATCTTCAGTAATTCCGAGGTTCTACTTATCCCAATTAAATACTGAGGAAACGATGATACTTTACGTTTTTTTTTTTTCGCTTGGGTATTTCTTAGCTTCGGAATTATCACCAGAAACATCGACGTATACGTGCTTAGGAAATGAAAACAGCGATGGAGATTACAAAAACTATAAACGATTGACATAAACATGATAGGCAGCTACTAAGGATAGCATCATCTGATGGAACCCAGTACTAAATTCTTTGATACGCATGACTGAAGTCTGGAAAAGGAGCGTAGAAAAACATACAAAGAGCCCTCAGAGCCCTTAATGTAGGGAACGGGGACAGAATAAAAGAAACGATGGTAAACAAGAAACAAGAGACAGAAACCCAGGCCCTGCCCGTATTGCAAAGTTTGCAGTGCTTTGACAAAAGCCTTTCCAGACCCATCGTCAATACTCAAATAAAGTTCTCATCTAAATAAAGTCTGCGATGGTTATCGCTTCCATTTCATCGGCCCGAGTAAATGTGCAGTTGGAATCTTCGTCCTGACAGAAGCCAACATGACCACAAAACTTGCGACCCTTATAGTTGTAAGGTCGTTATTTGGATCATGGTTGCGTCATACCAGTTACGAATGTTTTATATGAGTGCACAGAGGATTACTGGTCTGTGTACTGACTAGAACTGGTTGCAGAGCCCAAGTCGCGTTTCTCGAAGAATTTATCGCATTTATCACCCCCCCCCCCCCAATGAAGCTAAAACCTCGACGTGTTTTGAGAGATGCTTGGCTGGTCTTGTTTTGGTTGGTGATCTTTGGAATGCCATCACGTTTCTTCTTGTCAGGGAAGCTATCGATGCCAGAGAGATGATCTCCAGATACACATGAAAAGTTTCCTGCCTCGCCCTCCTCACAATCAATTGAAACGACAAATTCGCTACTCTCATCTAGGGCGCAATCCAAGCCATCGCAAACACATATGAGATGATTGCTAGTTGCGGCTTTATCATCATTCTTAACACAAGTCAAGGTACCGGCAACCGGCAACCGCTTCCATGATGGCAGGATTCTGTTGGACGACTACTTGTCCTGTTGGAATTGTTGTGATTGGTGAGAGTGTGGTTCTATCTCTATTGAAATTGAAAGCAAATGACCCGGGAGACATCGCGAAGACAATCAATGATGAAAGCGAAAGAAGTTTACAAATTGAGTAAGGATGGCGTTTGCGTTTTGGTGGATGTTGGTAAAGAAGTAATTAGTGATAGCAAGTAGTTGAATTCGATGGAGTCAAGTCGAGCAAATGAATTTGGTGGAATTTGTGGATTAGATGTGAAGAATGAGTCTCAGGGTCTGTATATTTGTTTTCGCTTTTGGTTGAATCCGTGTGCTGTGACTATCTCAAGTATATATACATAATTGGGACTTGTTTGAAATTCGTTTCTAGATTCAGAACATGGTACAGCGGAAGCCACGACCATTTGATCTGGTCGGTAGTCCTTGACAGCCACTTTGACGGCATAAACAAGGCCACAGTAAAGTTCAATACTGGATTGCCCAAAAATATAAGAGCTATTCTTGGCATGGGAGGAGTCCAACCATAAATAAGATATGCCGTAGCAAGCTATCATACTTGATATTCCCAAACATAGAATTAAGCGACCGCGATACAAAATTTATATTCTATAAGCAGCTAGATGACCTCTAGGGATTTCAAGATTTCGAAATCAGGTGATGAATGCATAAACGGATTCGAAGAATCAAATTATTGTAGCAGAAACATGTATGTTGTTAAAAATGGCATAACAGACTCACTCATGCAAAGCGGGTCAGCACTGAGTTAGGTTTCACTGATTTCGGGTTGATGTTGTTTATCGAGGCATTATGAATCGAATGATGGCACGCTTCTCGATGTTGACCTCATAGCTTGTAGAAGACAATTAGCACTGCTAGGCAGTTAGTGCAGTAGTTGTCGTATCAGACGTCGAATCTTGTGATAGATGAAGAGCGAGTGCTCCAGAGAAGGTCAAGAAGGTGATAGAAATAAAATTGAAGTAGAGAAAGTAGGAGCTGTACGTGTTGGTGAGTTTGCTTGAGCTTCTAATTGCAATTCTTTGAAACATATACATCAACAAGAGTGCTCTCCACGGTGACTGTAACGCCAGGTTGAGGTGATAATGTATCGCTTGTGAATTTACTCAATTGTTCTTGCCAGTAATAGCACTCATTTATATCCTGAAATCAAAAGAGACAATTTGAGGCGGTGACTAATAGCTTACAGTCAACATTGAAAACTATTTTTGGATGGTATTTTCTAGTATTGTGATGTAGGGATTCGCTATTCAGCAATCTAGCAATCTTGCTACTATTATAATTTCTAGAATAGAGTTTTAAATGCCGCTGTGATTTTCTGATTTCAGCACCATAAATAGAAATACAAACATATGGATCATATGCCACACTGCGGCAGCAGAAATCGAGATTTCCTTCAATCCCGAAAAGTTAGTGAAGTTGAACTAAAATAAACGTGCATCAAGACCTTTCATAATCTGCAGGCTGTTCGCGACACCTAGGGCACCCGAGTCTATATTTAAAATATCTCAAAATTGACAGCAGATAAACAACGATCATTTGTTCTTTTTTTTTGCTTTGGAAGGCCGTGATGTTGGTAATCAGGGTTGTTGTATTGACTCTGCTGCGCAGCAAGGTTTTTGCCAAATGCTGGATTAAGTAGCAAGAACCGTATGAACTTTCTTTTGGACAGAGTGACAAATATACTTAACACAGTGCAATATGATGATCGAATAAAAACATGAGCATATCTGGGTTCTAGGAGATCAACTAGCCCTCTTCATGGAACCAAGACTAGGTGCTATCTCCAAGACGAGTGAGAACATCAACAGAATCGATAACATCATCTCAACGCCTATGAGTATACAGTCTATCATCTTGTTTGACATATTGGCTAGTCAAGTGAGGCGTTGAGAATCTGCTACGGTGATATATGATCATTGCTCGCCGTCTTGACGTCGCTGCTGCATTTCTACATCTGGGGCAAAAGGTATTGCCGTCTAATGCAAGTTGATACCAAGGTGTGCAATAATCAATAATTAATAATCCGAATTAACAATGAATTCGAATGGGTAAGATAAATTTTCAACATTTAAATTTTGAAAGCATTGATATTTTGCACGCATCGATGACGGTGATATCATTGGCATCGGGGTTTATTCTTATCGCCGCAACCCTATCTTATCTGGGTAATCTTTGGACACCAGGTCAACATCCTTCAATACCTTCACCTTTCAAATCCACAATCATGCGAAGCTTACCTACTCTGGTTCGCGAGAAATTCAAAGCAGCTCAAGCTGCCGGCGATATCACCTATTTCCAGACTCAATTGACCATTTTGCATTGCAATTCGCTGCCGGTAAGAGCTCAATATGGTTGTCCCTCATTAGCTGTACTGATTGACAAAGTTTCAATTGCGATATTCTCCGGCGTTGGCACATAAACCTAAGGCCGACAAACCCAAAGATACCTCTCAAAAGCCATTCAATCCATTCCTGAAACCGTTCCCGTCGTTGCTTGTAACAGAGTTTGGGTCGCACAACCTTATACTTAATAAATTTCCTGTCATACCGGATCATTTCATTCTTTCAACGAAAGAGTTCGAAGAACAGACACACTTGTTGGAGGAAGCTGATCTTGTGGCGGCATATAATTGTTTAGAATCATACCATGCGGAAGGAGAAGAATTGTTTGGATTCTTCAATTCGGGGGAATACTCGGGAGCGTCGCAGCCCCATAGACACATCCAATTCCTTCCAGTCGAATCGATGAGAGCAGGACTAGAGAAAGAGTTGGAATGGTCTCCTTTGATCGACCGTCTCGTTGACTCACCCGCTCCAGGTAGTTATTCTGTATCTTTTTCGTTTACATGGGCTGATACATTGTGCAGAGCTCCCATTCACATACTTCGCCGCGTCTTTCTCAAGCAATGTTCAACCATCAGATTTGCATGCAACCTATTTAAAATTGCATCAGAAAGCTTGTCAGCTGATGAAAACCACCCCTACTCAAGACCACAAAGAAAAGTCGCCCATCAGCTATATCTTGGGACTTACCAATAAATCCATGGTATTATGTCCACGAACGTCAGAGGGGCTTGAGATCAAGAATGTTAATGGCAAAAACATCGGGTCTGTTGCTTTGAATGGCACTCTTCTAGCGGGTACAATGCTGGTTAAGAGTGAGACTGAATGGGATGCTGTTCGTAAGGATGAGGAAATACTTGCTAATATTCTCAAGACGATAGGGGTGCCTCTGCATAATACAGTTGATCCTCATCAGACAAATTCTAGTACTTCCGATAAACCTTTAGACGGAAAGATATAAAATGGATTTGATATAAGCTAAGATATCTGTTTATTAAACCATAGTCATAACACAAAGCCAGCCCAGCACTACCTCTCTACTTGGACGCCCAATCAACCGACTCTTCACTACTTGCTGGTATTTTGTTTCGACGTCAAGTGGTTTTCCAAAACCGCCGAGTCACGAATGCGTTGTGTCTCTCACCACATAGGTAACCATTCTATCCGATATGAATTATATCTTGGCCTTCGATATTTTTCCTTTTCAAATCTTGGCACAATCTCATACCTTCTTATCAACATTCTTAAGCGCAATCCACCGTTTTCGACAAGTGGCGTAACCAAAATGATATGATCCTCCATTATCAGAGATGTACTGGGCAACTTTTTTCCATTGTGGCTCTGAACCCTTACTTGTGTTGCGCCCAAGCTTTTTCACAGCCTTGCTCAACAAATGTATCTAAAAACAAGGGTTAGCCTCATTGTCCACGATAAATTAAACAATCTACACACATCGTCTTCTGTCCATTTCGGCTGTCTCACTCGATCTTTCTTATCTTTGGTTAACGTTCGAAATCGACCCCTGAGTGTGGATTCTGCAGCGGTAAAATTCCCATTGGATCGAATTGCCTTATATGACATACCCGCTTGCCTTGAGCTAATCAAAAAGTTATTTTGTTCAGTTCGAGTAAGAAGTGGCGTTTTCCCGATAGTTGACGAAGATTTAACACCAAGAAAATCAGTTCTGGGCGTAAGCGGTACATTGGAATGCTTGATTTCATGCTCATTTTTAATCATTCTATGGCTTCGAGTATTTTGAATTGCACGAATGGGAGTGCTAGCACTTGGGTGCTGATCTTCCACTGGCTTGTCTGTGACCGTTTCATATTCATCGAGCCTATCGGGGTTGTTGTTTCTGATTGGTCTCGAACTTGGGAGCTTGTGTCGAGAACGTGATTGCGGGGTGTGGTCTTTGGATAGCCCTTCGGCTGGGGAAGGACTTGAGGTATAATCCGAGGTACTTGTAATAGCAATGGACTCTGGTGAAAATGCCGAGGCTTGACTCGATGCCCTGGTGGCGGTGGAGGCAGTGGAAGTAAACGATGCACTAAGATTCAACGCTCTGTGTTTGATCGTACTCGGAATGAAAGGAGTTGGTGGCCATTCACTCTCTGTTACCCACCCATCATTCCAACTCTCTTCAAAATTCTCTAGCTGTTCATTTTGTGGTCTAGGAAGGCCATCAGGAAAGCTCGGAATGTCATACGATGCTACCATTCCACTCGAATGATCATTGATTTTATTCTTCTGTTTGCCATTCTCGTTCGACCACCAATCACCCAATATGCCGTCGTGCGTAACAGATTCTGACGTAAGAGACTCGTATGTATCGAGTGTGTGTGTATTGGGATTTAAGAGATCGTCTTAGTCTATACTTGGAGTTATGTTGTCTTTGTTGAAACGATTGGTGGTTAAATTATTGCCGGAGAAAGATCCTTGTGCCATTGAAAATGGTGTCGAAGTCCTGCAATTTTGGAACGCTGTAAAACTTCCTCGGCCCTGGTCTATACCCATCTGGGTGTAATCAACCCCAAGTGTTGAATCTGGACCATAACCTTGCGTCATGTTAGGTGCTGGATGTAAGGGAATGGAGTAAGAATGCGCTTTGGAAGGATGCCGTCGTGGATGTAATACTGCACATGTTGGCGTTTTTGGCGAATTGTTATTGCCTTCACTGTTCCCAGAAAGTGGTGTCGTATCTTGACAGAGCTCGCCACGTTCGTTTTGAAACTGCTCAAAGTCAGTTCATGATAAGTCTTTGTCAGTTCCCGTCTACCTACCAGCGGAAACTTTTTGTGGTCTCGAAAGCTTTCAAAATTCTGCTCCCAGCTTTTCACAGCCGGCGGGTTGACGACACTGAAAGCGTTGCTATCCATCTCGAATGATGGTTCTGACATTAAGGGGACTACACAATGATTTGCGAAAAAGAATTCGATGCTGTTCGACATGATTCGGGGATCCGTGTGGGTTAAAATCATTTCATTCTTGACCGCTATCTTATTGCTAAGTACGTTTGCGACACATACATCAACAACGAGATGTACTTAAACAAGTCAAATTTACTCATTACTTCTGCATATGTTACATATGCAGGAATGATGTAGATACACCTAGAGAACAAGGCGGTCAAGTTACCAACTGGGCGCTAGATTCTCTCCTTGCTATCTTGGTGAAGCGGCGAGAAACTTTTGGCAACCAATCAACATTTCTACCGGTTAACGAGTGTTAATCCTTCCCCGCAAAGTTCGCAACCAGTTTTTGGAAGGGAAATATGAAGGAACACTTACATTAGACGTCGTTATATATGATCCCATCCACAAGGCAAGTGTTGATCAATATATGCAAAACTCGTGAAAGCTAGGGCCTTGAGCTTTATATTTCATACTTCGGGAAATAATGACATTGACTACAATGACCGGGCCGAGAGCGATTTCATTAGATTATCAACTTCCAGAGATTCCGAAGAAGGAAGCTCAGATCAGTGTGATGCTCTTGATTGCGTTTTCTTTTACTTTTGTCATAGCTCTCTTCTCTACAATCTCCAAAAAGCTTGAATACGCTGCAAATATCTCATCATTTACTGCCTAAGTCTATTGCTGCGCGCTTCCGTAGCAGTACCCACATACGTTCACCCTTTCTTGGTAACGAAGGAACCGGGACGGATACTTGCATACTTCCTACCGAACTCAGCGGCAAAAACCCTAAGCAATTGGCAGGATCTGAAATTGTGTGGCGTTTTGATCGTTGTAACGATGAGACCTAATACAAATTTTTGCCTCACCTTACTGCTATCATCTATTTATCCCTTCAATCCCCCATTAATACTAATCAATACTTCCTTTGCACTGTCATTATCCCGCAAGATATCTAACTAGGAGGTATCTATAGAATTGCTTCGAAGAGCGAATGTCGCGCGAAGACTAAAGGCAGAAGTGCTAGTCGGCATATGCCGGCGGCTTGTTACACAAGGACTTTCAGTTCCACTTTTTAAAGTCTATCTGCATAGTAACCTTTC
This sequence comes from Botryotinia narcissicola, assembly GCA_004786225.1. Classification (NCBI taxonomy): domain Eukaryota; kingdom Fungi; phylum Ascomycota; class Leotiomycetes; order Helotiales; family Sclerotiniaceae; genus Botryotinia; species Botryotinia narcissicola. Next base: position 15,568 of record PQXJ01000170.1, on the reverse strand, counting down.
TTTCCATGTTATGCAGAACTCTTTACACACTAGGCACTTTCATTTTGACAAGTCATTTTTGGCCAATATTTTCATTGCCCAATATTTCATGTGCTTTACAAGACTATGGATGCCAACCAAAGATCAGCGACCATTTACATTAGCTAAAAAGAACTATGATGGAGCTGCATCTCACCGTTACTTTACAAGGATCGGTACAGAACCTTAGTTCTCCATTCACTGAGGAACTTTATCCATCATATCATCTGTCGTATTCGCAAACATAGGCTAGTTGCTTAGTTTTGTCATTGGACTCGAAGCCACATTGTAATTTTCATTAAAGATATGTTTGGTTCAGAGAGTGGTCAATGGTCTAAGGATTCATTAGCTTCACGTGGCAAAAGTACAAACATTCCACGTGTGGTAGCTTTTACAGACAGACCAGGATCCCTTGTGCGGATGTTCGCATACACCAAGCGCACCCCTTTCTACACGGTGGAAGTTGCATGATTAACATTGTAACATCACTTTTCGGCGGATATTCGTTATTGGCAAGCGCGGCTAACTTTTAATACTCATCGTTCATCTGTAAAAGTTTCTCGCAGCAGAAGAGATTCATGCAAGGTAGTGACTTGGCAAGGATTGGCACATCTGTTAGCTGCCACTATGGCCTTGTAAGTTCTGTGTTACCTGCTCACTCGGTGACGCGCGCCTCAATTTATTTCCATCGACGATGGTACTCATCAAACTTGTTTCCCGGTCAGCGACAACAACTACCTGGTCGAAGTTGTAGGGAAGATACCTCCGAGAGTTCCCATTTCAAGCATCGATCTTGATCCTGCAGATACTTCCAATTCTGATCTACCAAGCATGACATTGAGAAGACTATTACTCTCAAGTGCGTAGTTGCCTACCTTCTTATTACTCTATAGATGATATACATGTGTTCCCTTGTGAGGTGTTCCAGCTAGGGAAAATTTGGAAATGATCCGGTAGAACCTTGGGCAGATTAGAGGTTCAAAAGTAGATAGCCAACATGAAAAATAATGAAAACCTAATGATTGCTTTTTTCACCTCAAACGGAACCAAGGATAAGGATGGACAAGAAAGGCGCGGATGATATCAATGGCTTTCCATAGCATAGGCAGATATTCTATGCATCTAACAGGAAAGGAATTCAAGTTTGCCGGTATAACCGCACTGAAAATCAGATATTCAAATACATATCACGTATCATATTGGTCAAATACCTTCCAAATGTGGCTTGGATAAGTGAGTACCAGACAACCTTTGCTGCAACGTCGGAAAGGAGGAGAAATCCCGGGAAATAAATAGGCGGGAGTGGTTGATGGTAGGACAAGAGGGGATCGTGTGTAACACACTTTTTCTATTTCTGGCTATGGAGGTTGATGCCTCGCCACGGACATTACCTTGTTGCTAAGAGAGTTTTTACAAGTTAGCTATGAGAATTACTGTACATAGATAGTTAGATAGGTTAGATAGGTAGGTATCATCAAATTTCACTAGTGTTAGCTAGATAAATCTGTAGAAAATCAAGATAACTGCTCTGACCAGCCTGCATTTGAGTCATATAAATATCCATCTATCAACCATATCAGATCAAATCTTCCTTCCCGCCTCTTTATTCCGAGATATCGTACAAATCCCTAGAATCTCCCAACCACGGCTTGGAACTTGGGAACTTGGGAACACCCTCCATTTCATCTCCTGCCCAGTGATTAGAACATCGTGAAACATGAACAGTTGCCCTAAGATCCACATCCCGCGCAGGTAACATGATAATGCCACCTACCCTTTCTCGTCCTATCTTGATTGTGATATAGTTATTTCTCTTTTACTTTGAACTGTCTAACTCGAGCTCTGATTTCTTGTTTCGGGGGTCATCTCTTGAATTCTTCTTTTGGCTTCCTTACTCATTACTCGGTGGATGGATAGTTAGTTAGTTATTTAGGAAGCTAAGGTAGATAGATACGTAGACAGAGATCACTTATATGCAATAAACAGTAAGTAATTGATTCAAGTTCAGCTATAAATCCATCTAGTACAGTTTGGCTTCCAGGCTTACGTATGTTTTCACTTTCTCTCATTTCGCTTTCACAGTGCTGCAATATCTAAACTCATTGTGTTACCTCCGTTCTTATTCTATATTGACATTTCCTTCATTTACCAAAGTGATTATTCTATGATTACTCCAGTATCGACTCCTCGACTACCCAGATAGTCAACTCTTAGCCACAGCCAGCCATAGCTATACTATATATTAGCTATTTACTATTACATATACTCCAAATTCCTCACACAATCTACCCTTTCAGCCCAAGAACAATATTCCGACCCTTAAATCCAATTCCCATCCCTCATACTCATATGGTTCTCAAAATTTTCCGGTGAACTCCTACTTCCATTCTTCTCCCTCATTTTCATAGCATTAACTTCATAATCGCCAGAGACATTTCCATCATCATAATCTACTCCAACATTCTCTCTTCCGCTTCGTTCACTTAGGAAATGCTGATGATGTAAAGTCTCCAATTCCACTTCACCACCATCTAAGCTCCTATCTACATCCCATGCAGTGTCTTCGATTTCATATTCCTGCTGGGGTGAGTCATCATCATCTTCTGTCATACTCAACTCCATCATTTCAGCCATTCTTTCTGGAGATAACAATCTATTCTTCAAATTTTCTCTTTTTTCTGGTGTTGGACTCCAAAGTCTTTCGATTATAGTTTCCTTGGCGGGAGAGGGAGTACGTCGCATCCACTCCGATTCTTTGATAGGGGACGGAGTACGACGCATCCATTCTGATACTTTTACGGGGGAGGGTGTACGTCGCATCCACTCTGACTCGGTAAGGGAAAGTGTGCCTGTGTTGTCGTCGCTTGCTGTGCTGATATATGATTTAGCGGTGATGGATTCTTTTCTTGGTGGGATTCTCAATGGCAAGATATCATCTATTGAATGCCTCGGCTTACGTATTGTGACATTTGGAAGGGAGATAGAAGGTTGGATTGTTGATGATGAGATAATTCCTTGTCTCCTGGACTATTTTTCAAGATTGTCAGTACAGTGGTTTCATCCGAATTTGGATGAGGTAAGCAAAGAAGGCAGCCAGAGATTAGACAGGGGAAGGATGAGATGGATGAAATTAAATTGGAGCCATACATCAGTTCTAGAAGGTGGTGGAGACAAAGCGGATAAACCTTCAAAATTATATTCCTCATCAAATTCGTCTTCTTCACTGTCATCTCCGTATTCGTTAGATATCTCAGAAACATCCGAGTCAATAGATACTGCAATTGCAGTTCCAATGACTGGCTCGGGAGATGGCTGATCTCTATCGATATAGGATAACAAAGAAGGAGTGACAGATGGTGCACGAGATGTTGCTGATGCACGGGAAGCTGCAGATGAAGTCCGACTTGGTATATCAGGTAATGGCCTAGTATTGTAATCACTAGCCAACCATTCATATGAAGATGCCAATCCAGCTCCATCAATGGACAGCGCTGAAAATTTTGAAATTGGCATGATTTTTCTCTCGATACCTTTTTCTCCAGATGATGATATATAGAAAGGATCGGGCTCCGTGGCTGAATCAGAAGAAACAACAAATGCATCTCTATGATCCTTCTTGACCGTTAATAACGAATTTAGTTGGCTTGTGACCAAGATTCGAGGCATCCAAGGTTGTCTTTCATCAGAATCGTAGGGACTCCCGCTAAGGTCGAATGGAGGGTAGGCGGCTCGGAGAGAATCGTGTACTTGATCGCTAGTATAAACTTTGCCCAAGTATTTTGTTGGAGTATGTGGTGATTCAGTTCGTTGGTCCGGTTGAGGTATAATCTGACTTGAAGCCATTAGGTGCCTAGGCATAGCTGGTACCTGTGCTTCGAGAATTCTGGGATGGTTAGGAGGTATAAGATGCAACTGCTCCAGATGATCCCAACTTCTGTAATGAAATTTGAATGTTACAAATGGATTGTCTTTCGCATCCTTCAAATGCCAGTCGTAATATTTCGTATCTTGAGTTTTCTCTACAATGCCATGAGTAGGCATGCTGAATGACATTAGCCAAGGTTATTCGAGCAAACGATTACACGGCATAAGCGTATACAGTCCGTTGTAAAACTTACATAACACCATACTTTGACTGGTCTTTGTATTGAGCAAGCTGTGGGTTCCTTCTCTTGCGACCGCGAGCTCGAAAGACCTTGATCTCGATCAAACCACCATCATCTGCAGCAGCACAGTCTCCGTTCTCCTGGCTGAAAAAGAATGGTCTGCATTCTGTACCGGGATTCTTGTAAGTTGTTTTACCTTCCATGTAGTCCCATTCTACACCTGGTTCAAACAATGCTCTCATCACCTGCCCGCTCGGTCGGTTCTTAGTATTTGTTCCCCAAGATGTAACATGTCGGCCATTCATATATAGCTTGAAGTAGAACCATGGACCTTGATCTGCGGCGCCGCCGACATTATAGCGTATAAAAAATCGAGATCCTATATAAGTATCAGATGTGCGCGCGCATTTTATCCTTCACCTTGGGAGGCTTTTACCTGATGCTGATTGTATATACACCGAAATAATTGAGGACTGTCTACCAAGTAAACGATCGGCCTTGCTATCATTAGATTTAGTAGCTGGTGAATGACCATGGCCTTCGAAAGCTTCTTTGTCCAATTTTGGTGATCGAAATGTGAATTGAGTACTTTCTGGATGCGGGAACTCTGGGTGCATTTTCAACTCCCATTGCGAAAGTATGTGCAGCTTGATCCCTTTATGCGCCGGCATCTTGATGAAATTGCTAGAAATTGGATCTTGAGATCTGAAAATATTGAAGGTATTGAAATCATACAGGGAGATTTATTTCACAGTTTCATTGTTGATGCCCAGAATGGATGTGAATGGAGAATGAAGAATTGAGTGAATGGGTGAGCGAGTTGACTGAATCAAAGTGTATAAGGAAATGAGACTCTGAAAAGACGTATGATATCTTGAAGTGAAAGTTGCTGTATGAAGAAGTAGCGAACTTCACTTTACTTAGCGGACGAGAACCAATACCGAACATCACTCCAAACACGTATAATTTAGACTTCTCCTAATTTTTCAACATTTCAATGTCATCTGTTCTTTGTAAGATGAGATTTCCAAATGGCAACATATGGAATATCATGTCTCCCGTGTTGCTGTCACTCATCTCCCAAGTATAGCTAGTATTTGAGGTGGAATACAAATGATATATCGAACATCCCAAGGGACAAGATTTTGAAGTTGCCTTGCAAGAAGCTGAATTGCAAGTCTACCTCAAGCAATAAACATGTTTCCTTTCTCTCACTTGTGACAGTATCGAGTACCAAGCTTTCGATCGGCTTCCGTCTGTAAGACTATCCTTGAAAGAAAAGGGGGAGCAAACCAGATACGCCGGGAGAAACCTCGTTCTTTTCCCCAGAGCTGGATCATGAATCAGTAAGATCAGTTTTTTCAATGGAGATAGTACATTTGCTTCGGATTCTATAAAATCCATCCCTAACTCCGATATTGACGAACTTATCATAATCACCTACCAGTTTTTTATGTTTAAGTCTGGCCGTTTGGTACTTATACGTAACACGAGAAATATTCCTACGTGACTGAGATGGTTCCCAGACAAAGTAGTAAGGGATTGAAATCTTCACAAACAGGACGCACGAGGACAGAGAATTATTAACTTACCAAACCGGAAGTGCTACCCTATATCCTTCGCCGAACTCTTCGAATGGACGTCAATAGCCATTCTAACATCTGTCGCCCAAATAAGCAGTAACAAAGATTCTGTTTCAATTACTGGCATTGATCATGATCGCTCCTAATGTACAACGTCCGCCAAATCCTGCCTGTAACTCTCACTTCATTCCCAGCACTTTCTTGGTATCTTCTTCCTTATCCAGCAGCCCCAAATTTCTTACTTCTCCTGCCTTCGGCGCATCATCTCGGGGGTTCGCTTGTTCAGCTTTGTGATATGCGGCTTGAATTGCCATCGTTCTCGCGTGCTAATCATAGAGATTATCTGGTCAGTAAATAATTCTGGAGCTTGCTGTCGGATACCGCCAGTTCCGCGATGGATAAGTACCGACCTCCTTCTTATGATGTAGGCACTCGTAGTAATCCTCCAAGACAGGCGCGCACACCCTCTTTCCTGCATCACTCTCTGTAGAGGTGTTGACGACGTAACAAGCTAAGACTTCTTGCCAGAATGGAAAGCATCGGGAAGGACCTTGACAGCAATTTGTTAGCCATTGGGTTCATTCCATACACGGAACATCTGCCATTTGTTCCTATGAATGATTTGACACATACCCCCACTAAGACCGTAACCTGATGCCATCTTTTGCGTTGAATTGTGAAATTTGGAGGGGTTGAGGTTGTAAATGTGATGTTCAATTACAGCATTGAATTAACGCTAACCATACAGGGGTAGTATGCATTTTTGCCTCTTATATTAGGCTTGAAAGCCATATATTGGGAACTTTCTAGCTGCTGCTGTCCTACAGTTTGGTTTATCTAACATTGGAAATCCAGTTCCTGAAATTTAGGAATGCTCGACCGAAGGGTAGCAATGGCAAACCCAGACTTGGAACCTGCTATGGTTCTATGGCTTGCTATAGAATTTGCAACAAAATCAGATTTACGACTTCTACGAACTCTTGTATCGCGACATCGAAACATTCTACGAAATGACCTTGTCTTCCGCATACTTCTTACCCATCTACCAGAAAGTTTGGAGTCTTCCAAATATGTGCCATTTATAGAGGACATCGTATCAGGTAAAATCATAGATGACTCCGAGGATACCATTATTTTGGACTCAATCAAAGGCATTAACCCCGCAGAAGTCCAGAAAAGGGTTAAGAAATTACATCTCCTTCCTCTACGATGGAAAGATGCGCCGTCGGATATTCTCGACGACCACCTCGTTATGTTTTTGATACACCGCGCATTACGAGTTGACGAAAATACCGGCTTACTCAGTGAAGTTCCAACATTGTTGGCTCCTTTCTTATCATATTCATCATATCTACGAACCTGGACAATTTCCACTATTCTACCCCTCCTTCGTCTCAATTACGAATATCACTCAGGCACTCAACCAATACTCACCATACGCGAGTTTGAAGCTTTAGATGATGTTAAAGGAACAAAGTACTTGCTTTCAAAGACAGGGAAGGATTCAAGCACATTGGGCGAGGAAAATCAATCCGTAGGGCGAGATTTGCGTGGACTGACTGGCCCATGGCTTTATGGAGACAATAGATGGAAGCGAAGGAAAGTTCAGAATAACTCCACAGAGCTGTCACAAGCAGCAGTATCGTTAGAAAAGGCAGGAATTATAAATCATAAGTACGCTGGTTGGGAATTGGTATTTGCATGGGTCACTGCTGAAGCAGGTATATCTTGGACAACAGCCGTCAAGGCAATTGAACAATGGGATGGGCCAGGAGACGTAGATTTGGGAGGATTTGAGGATGGAACAGAATGGTTAGATGAAGAAGATCAACGCCATTTAGAACAACGATATGCAAAAGCTGCTCTTGCGACAGCTTACCTTATCCCTGAAAGCTCCATCGAAGCATTGGAAGGCGTTCTTCGTATTCTTTCCAGAATTCTTACATTACTTGATATGGATAAGATGCCTACATTGGAAGCAGCAGCAGCTATATTGACTCCTATACCCACCTTTGAGGAAAGTTATCTGTACAGAAAGAATGCAAAGCACCTTCGAAATAATCATCTTGAAGAGAAGAATACCTTGACGAATCCAAATGAATCATCCATTAATTTAATCAAAGCATTACTGGTTAGTGCATATCTCCTCACTAGAGGAGGAGAGGGGTGTACTATCAAGAGAGCTGGGGAGCTCGCTTTACTCCAAGATGAGCATGAGCAAATGATGGCATTCAGGGGATTAATCTCATCGTTCGGTCATCGTTCTGGTTCTGATGATCGCTTCTGGATCAAAATGAGGAATGAGTTGTTATGGTTACGAGATTGGGGTGCTGAAGAGTTTGAGGGCACCGTCGATCCGAGTCAGGGAAGGGGTGTTTTCGGTCGAATCCACAAAGAATCAATTGAGGTAGAAGCCTTTAAGTTGCTTCTTGTAAATGCCCGTATGTATCGTATCTACTTCTACCATGCCACTTCGATTGTTGACAATTTTCTCATTTAGGATATGCTCTTGCTCGATCTATCTATGAAATTCCAGCGGAAATGCCTATCCCAGAAGAGTATTTGCAACACGCCATCTTTACTGCAGCTGAGAATGCCTACGACAATGCCACAAATCCTAACAAGTCGAGAGGCGGAGTTAAAAAATGTGACGAGATGTAAGTCTTTTCCCTTTTTATATTGGGACCACGTGTCCATTTTTCTTCTCCCTCCAATCACCATTCATGGGACGGAAAAAGAAGATTCTCCGTGCACTTGCGATCTCACACAGAATTTGCTAACTCGTGTGTAAGTCTCAATGCATTTCCAGATACGATAAAAGGCCACCCTCGAGCTCAAGAATTACGCAATCTCATTCGAGTAACAGATGAAATAGGCCGTTACAGTTTGGTGTTGAAACAAGGACAGCCATTCAAACCAGTCAGCCTACGAGTCAATCTTGATCCTTTGTCGATCCTGAACAAAATACTTGAACAGAATGACAAAAGCTATACACAAATCAATGATTTTGTACGTATGGCTAGAGAAATGGCTGAGGCCGGTTTAACCATACCAATTCCAGACGGATATCCAACCACTCCCGATTTGAAATTAAAGATCGCCGAAAAACGTGTTATCAGTATGTGTATTGACATGGCTCTTGCGGAAGATGATTTTGAAACAGCTTATTCTTACGTTGTCACTCGTCTCAAGGCTGTTGGTCGTCAAGCACATACACGCATGCCAGAGCTTGAGCGAAGAAACACGGGATGTATTGGTCAACGTCCACCTAGACCAATTGACGATTGGTCATGGCGTGCAGCTTTACAAGCTGGCAAATATCGTAAAAATTCCCGAACTACACGAGCTACTCATCTCGGTAACACTAGTGGAAACCCAGAGATTAGGCATCTCCAACAGAGAATGGATTGCTTGGCTCAAGCTCTACGATTGGCGCCACGGGATACTTTACAAGAGGTTCTAAATGCATATCGTAGATGTGAGGAAGAGCTTGAAACAATGATCAAGGAAGAGGCAGAACAAGAAGAAGCTTGGGACGAGAAAGCCGATGATAAGAACATGCCAGGCGGTTATGCTGCTACACCTGCTAGAAAATATTCCAACGCCAGAACCCCTCGAAGAAACAAGAATGAAGAGGCACCTGTGTCATTTTTCGATCTTTCAAAAGAAAGTATCACTCGCGCTCAAACAGTGTTATCAGCGCTATCAATGTTCAGAGGAAAGTCACAACGTGCGGAAACGATGAGTGAGAGCCATAATGTTCCCAAGCAAGCAGAAGTTCCCGGGCTGCCTGCAGATCTTACTAGATCTTCAAGTGGGCGAACATCATTACGGAAGAGAGATCAACTTCGTAATGCTGCCGTTGGCAGTTTGGCTGGTGGAATTGGTTGGTTGATTAACGCGCCGCCTGTTAATGCTAATGCTACATCATCTGAACGCGGGAGTGTTCATTCAAGGAATTCTAGCGGAAGTACTAGTAGAAGTCACGAGGTTCCTGCAGTAGAAGATAGCAAGCAGGATGATGAGGAAATCACTTGGGATGATGAAGATGCTTGGTAAATAAAATTGGAGTTCAATTTTTTTGTAGATATGTAACATATTGGGACTTTGGGAGTGGTTTCATACCTACATACACATATACACAGGCGCTATGGTTCATGAGGCCACGAAAAATCACCAAGAGCTGGATGGGATGGTCTGATTGGAAAATGGGAGTATTATTTATAATTATCTAATTTGCTCTGTATTTTATTTCACCGAAAGCAATTGATATGTTTATCATCCACCTTACTTGGTGTACATAATATAAATAGCTAGCGGTTGATGTTATGATTTTTTTTGAATCCTTGTGGTTCACTTGCCTATAAGGTCGTCAAAATCATGTCCCGGTAGTTCCCTTGCGCCAAGGCTGACGCAGTCGATAATCTTGTACCCGTCACCGTCGGCCCAGTTGAATTGAACGGCACTGGCATCGTGAGCACAATTATTCTCCAGCAAAAGAGTATTCATTTGATAAGTACATTTTGATAGTTGAAAAAGTGACCCAACGATGATACGAAATAAATGGGCAGCATTGGAAAATATAAAAAAATTAATTTCTCCTCAAATTTTAAGATCTCACTATCAACATTTTCACATTTCATAATAGCTGTATGGTGCGCGGAAAGTCTATTAGACGTGCATAGCTTGCTTGTTAAGACTGTCCTGACACAATTCAATTTCTAAAGATACCACTATTTTTTGAATGAAAACTTTAATTCCTTTTTTAAAAAATGATGTTATCTACTGGTGAAAACAATGGCAGTATCCGCCGTACTGAGAACGGCCACCACGAACCAAATTATGGATGTTGATTCCATCGTCCTCCCCGAAACACAATCGATCTCCCCTGCCTGCGCGGCATGGCCCTCTTACGTTCCCAGTTTACTCCCTTTACAAACTGCGCTTTTCCGCCACACCTTTTCAAAAGCTTTCGAAGCCCGAAGATTACCACCGAGACCTTGTAATCGAAGTTTGGATGAAAAGTTCGCTGTTCCTCTATGCTATTCCCTCGCACTCTATATTTGAGTGGAATTTACAGAATATACTTGCTCAAAGCCATGGCAAGCAAAGAATATCAAACCCCGAAAAACAGCTCCATCAAAACATCTCGCCGAAGCTCCAAGCTCTGATTAGCACATAAAAGTAGCTGGCGAACAATCAGTAAATACCCACCGGTTTCCCAGCGAAGAGCAGATACCAGTTCTCTTGGACTTCCAAGTTTCAACGCCGTTGCGGAGTTAAAGTGGATTAGTATCTGCTCTTTGCTGAGAAGCCGGTAGATCCTTACAGGCTATTCGCCATCCGCTTTTATGAGCTGATTATTTGTTCAATCTGTCATCTCGTGAGATTAGTAAACTCAAGAACGAGTCGCTGTTTCGTAGCACGATGTAACGCGGGAGGTCCTATCCCTTTGGAGATTTGGGCTCATCCTGGTCGACGGTAATGTTTGGCAAGATTTCGATGGACCAGGATAAGCTGGATCTCCAGGGGCTTGGATATTGCGATGAGATTGTCACTCCAAATTGGATGTCTTGAAACCTATAGGAACATCGCAGACCTTGCACAGAGTGGAAGGGCTCTCAGCTGCCTGCGTCATGGCGCGAGGATTCGTTGTAGAATTTGCAGTATGGTAGGCGGAAGGTAGTTTTTTATGGATTGAGGTAAGGCTCTCATGGACTCGCATGATTTCGTGAACTCAAATTTTCGTCAGCTCTGCGGATGTTCTCCTTCTCGTAGCAGCGAGCAGGCAAAGAACGGGATTATTGAAGCAGGGTGATGCACGGCGGGGCAAATGTGCGTAAGATGTCTTCTTCGTGATTAAGATCTCTAGTGGCCATTCAGATTGACCTCGCAGCAACGAGACACAATCGTAGACCAGCTACATTTCCATCTGAAGGCTGATGAGGCCTCAGGTAGACCTATCTATCATTGCCGTGCTCGTACACTGTAAGACATCTCGCTGAAGTTTGATAGAATTGAGTATGGTAATCAGAGAGCGGGCAACGCCTTGCTCGATCAGGGCAGACTTGTCATGTAGCTCTTCGTCTCGAAAAGAAAATGGCAGCAGAAGAATTTGTGATCCCTTCCTTGTTGATATGAAGAGGTTTGTGATAATAGCGTAAGAATCTTGATGAAACTGTCTGTCTTGTCAATCCCGTTAGTTTAAATGGTTGTAAATGTTTAAAAATGGTATTTGCGAGTACACACTATGATTTTCGACAACTGGCAGCAGCTTGGAGGGGCGTTGTTTAACGTATCGCAAGGGCTTATACACTTATCAGCCTCTGGTTATGACCACCCACTATCCGCAAATAGGAAAACGCGAGTCAGCTACGCCTCATCGACGCAAATAGCAGCAGGTACACTTGGTGAATATTCCGTCATGTCGGGAATAGTGGGTGCGGAAGATGAGGGACAAATCTTGATTTACTGATATCTCTGTTGGATCGAGTCGGATGAAAAGATTTTGGAAAAGAAGGGACATATGACTCTTTTTCCCGGTGTTTGCGCACTACTACAATGAAGAGGTGAGAAATCACTTCGAATGTTCCTGAACGTGGACTTGGAATTGCGGCGAGTAGCTATCTGCTTAATCGAAGATTGGCTAAATATGATCAAGTAGCTATTCTGAATAATTACCAGCGGTATGATGCCAAAGAAGATGAATAATTCACTTAATTTAAAAGCTCTAAAAGAGACGTGATAATACAAATTCTCTATGGAAAACTGTAGCAAGATCGAAGAATTTGAAATTCTGCTCACGTGTGAATTTTCGGGAGAGTGAGAAATGGGGGGGGGCTTTGGAAGATGTGTCAGCTAAAGGTGCTCTCGCGACGAGAATGAGATGGAATAAGATGCTCGCAGGACTAAGATCCCTTGGAAAGTTTGAAAAGATGAGATAGATAATTATTTCAAGAAACAAGAGAAGCAAAAGTAAAATCTAGCTACACGTGCCACTACCCATGTCACATCACATCCGCGCGTCTTTTTTTCCCCCATTTCATTCACTCCAGCCCTATTTCTTTATTGGAGGTGACTCGTTTCCTCCTACTAGACAAAGCCCTAATCTCACTAATAGCGTGATGAAAATTCCCACTAGTGTTTCAAAACTTTCTTTATCTTTTCCTTAATCCCCAAACCCAATTTTCCAAACTTTCTCTAACTACTCACTCCTATTTCGGAGAAACAACGGCTTTACTTCGAAGCGAAAATCTGCAAAAGATGGTAATTCACAATGATTATTCTTGGATGGATGGATCAATGGTAATTGTTTCTTATTTTTCTTTCAAGACTCTTTCAAATATTTATCATTTATCGTTGCTGATATGTTTGTTGCAGATCAATAGATCGATACCAAAATTATTTGCCTGGCGAGGCTTCTCGCACAATGGGAGATTATTTCTTCGGGGTAATAAGTCGCATCAAGTATCTCTTTTTATCATCTTGTCCCGGTTTACTTACGCACATGAAATAGATTGCATCGACAAGTAATTATACGCAAAAACATACCCGGAGTTTGACCAAGACGATAACTGTTCCGAGCACGGTACTAGCGGGTACCCTGAAAAGCCACCACATTCAAAAATGGCGGCCCCAGGGCCTTCTGGTCCGTAAACGGTCATCCATCTTCCCGAAGTAGAAGTTTTGACAGCCAAGGTATGTAAACCACCAGCAGATCCGTCAAACATCCGATCAACTTAACCTTTTGCTAACAAAAACAGAGCAAGTTGTTCCCTGAAATATCTCACCATGCGCATGGTGTTCCAACCCTTCCCGCTTCATGGCACCATCATTCCGGTTTCTACACACCATCTACCGAGTCTATCACATCACAAAACCCAATTCGAGTATCCCTGGGATCGAAGAGATGGTAAGAGATGGATACCCATACTACATCGTAAGTACTCACTATATCCTTCTTTTCCCACCATGCCAAGAAGCGTCCTTCGCTACAATTTTACGCATACCTACTAATCCGAAAATACAGCAGATCTCAGACTTCAAACACCATGACCAAGCCCACATACAAGGGGTGGGCGTTCCTCTAAATAAACAGGAAGATGCGGACGCCCACCCTCCTGGAAAATACATGTGGATGTGGAGTTCGGACTCGCAACCGATAAACCCAAGTAACTCCAACCTCCAACGTCAGAGGAAAAATCAAGACTCCACAAGCCAAAGCGGCGGAGAGACGAGAAAAGAATATACACAAGGTCTACAGAGTCGTCACAACACTGCAACTCGATTTGCGTTTCCTTCCGCGGAAGGGAAGATGAAATTGTAAGAAATGGATACCCATAGTATTCTAAGAAAAATAGTGGCATCATGATCATGGCGCCACTGTGTACTAAAATTCATGAGAGTGGAATTCCAGCTTGCTGGTTTTGGGTTTTGCAAAGGATGATTTTACGAGGTGTTTAGTGTTCGGAAAGTTTTTTTAGCAATATTAATGAATGATTTCTTTTCCCTCACATTATAGAGAGAGAGAGACTGTGTTTAGTATCCTGGCGATTTGATGTTGAGGTAATGTGAAAATCGTAGCGACTTGTTCTAAGCCTAGTCCCCAAGGTATCTGAAGGATATCAACTTCACATAATTAACTAAGTCCATGTTTGAGCATACACTTTCCACAATGTAGCACCCACCCACCATACCCATCATCTTCATCATTCATTTCTCCGAGAAATGTCATGCTTTCACATCCCATTCCTACTCCTCATCCCCACCTCTACACCCTCCTCGCCGTAATAAATAGATGTACTTCCCTATCACACTCCGCCTCTTCCACCGGTTCAAAAACCGCCTTCTTCTCCCTCACAATCTCAAATCCATTCTCCGCCAACACATCCTGCCATCCCAGTTGAGTGTACAGGAAATTTGTATTCACGTCCCCCATGAATTTTCCCGGGACGTTTTCCGCGTAGCGCTAGCGCGGTAATTGCATAATCAGTATTGCTATTACTGCTAATGTCGATAGCCAAGAAAGAAGGAGAGAAAGAAGGGGAAAAAGAAGGGGAGAAAGAAATAGCCACCTTATCATCCGAAAGCATCCCCTCCTCAAACCTCAGCGCATCTTCCGCCGCAATGGTCCCAATAAAATTATACCCCTCCCCGTCCCCCTTCACCCAATCCCTCCACCTCGCAATCGCTTTCTCCATTTCCTCTCTCGTAAAGTGAAACATGGACAGAACAATAAACATGCCATCGTATTGCACACCCTCTCTCGGTGTAAAGTCCAACATACTCACGAGGTCGAAGGTTCCCCGCGGAACATTGTGGCGCGAGCGTTCGAGCATCTTGGGTGAGATATCGATACCGTGGAGTGTGCGACCGGAGTTGGTGACGGCGAGAGAGGTGGGAATGCCGGTTCCGCATCCTATGTCTAGGACCTGTGGAGGGAGGAGGTTAGTCAGTTTACGATAGGGTTAGATAGGGTAACTTGAAATCCTCGGTGTGATTTTCACGAGGGAGGTGTAGTGAATCGTTATCCAACTTCTTCGAGAAAGCGAATAAAACTATCTCTCTCTCTTTGCATCAATCATCTCCCCATTTTAAGAATTGCATGCATGCATGCACAATACAAGAAAAGAAACCCCCCATCCATCCACCCAATCTCTTACCTTCGCATCCCCCGGCAGCAATTCTAAACTCTCCTTAATAAAATCCAACAATCCCTGATCCTGTGGAAAATATTTTTTATATTTTTCACTAATACTATTGTAGAATTTTGGTGCCAAATCGGCACTGATGGTATTTGGGGTCGGCATTATATATAAATATATATATATGGGGTCGGCATTATATATAAATATATATATA